>JBAKBP010022239.1:0-39173 GCA_037953745.1 Lithodes maja
CTGGGTGATTGGGATTGCTGATATATTTATTTGGTGCGAGGCTATCTATATATGTATTAATTTACTACATTAATTTCATATATATATATATATATATATATATATATATATATATATATATATATTATTATTTTTTATTTTTGTTGTCTTTTTTTTTTTATCCTCCCTGTTTCACGTCATTAGTTTGGAAAATTTTAAAACGTTTCACCTCACTTGTTTGGACGATTATAGGACACTTCACCCCATTCAGTCGTCGATTTGTATTATTGACTAGGTAGGGATACGACACAATAATATCTATTAATATATTAATACCATCGACAATCATGGAGTATGTCTGGGAATATGAGCCTATGTGTGCAAATATAGGGCTGTGGGTAATAGTGTGGGTGTGGATGGAGGATTGTGGGTGATTGAGTGGGTGTGGTAATACTGGGTGATGGTGTGGGTGTGGATGGAGGATTGGGGGTGATTGTGTGGGTGTGGTAATACTGGGTGATTGTGGGTGTGGTGGAGGATTGCGGAGGATGGTGTGGGTGTGGTAACTGTGGGTGACTGGGGTGTAAGGGTGGATTTTGTGGGTATGGTTGGTAGATGCTTGGGTGTGGGTGGGTGGGCCTGCTGTAGGTGGATGTGATATGGGTGGGTAGGTGAACGTAGATGAGGTTGAGCTATTGTATGTGGGTATGGGGTTGGGCGTTCTGTGGGTGGGTAGGTGGGTGTGTAGGTGGGTATGGATGGGCGGGGTGGTTAGTTGGGTGGGTGGGTGCAATATAGGTGAGTGCGTAGGTGGATGGGCGTAATATGGGTGGGTTGGTGACTGTAGGATGGGCGTGATAAGGGTAGATAAATACCAGTAATGGGTGGGCGTAATGTGGGCGTATCGTGTATAAAACCACAAACTACCACCCACCCACTACTACCGCCCATGACTCACTTCCTTAAGGGGACAGTGGTTGGTTGTTTGGTCTATTAATTTATTTATTCATATATTTTTGTACTTTCCTCCCTAGACCTCCATCAAGCTTAGAAAAACACCCCCTAGACCCCCATTCAAGATAGATTTGTACATTTTTCGGTAGAAAATTTTCCAGGCCAAAGGCCGGGCCGTTCCTCTAAAATTACAGGCTCGCTTTCGCTCGCCAGGAAAAAATCGACACCTAAATGGCACGAAGGGTCCTAATATTGACAAAGAAATGGGGTGAAAGGTCATAAAATCCCCAAATTAATGGAACCAACGTCTTAAAATCTCAAAATTTAGTAGGGGCTAAACAATAGGGAGAAGGGGGGTCCCGAAAAACGGTCCGTCTCCCCTTAACCTTTCTTGCCCTCTCTCTCTCTCGTCGCCATCATCTGTATATTATTGTATCTGACTTAACCTTTAGTTAGCTTGGTTGGTTTGTTTGTTGGTTTGTTTGTTGTTGTTTGTTTGTTTGGTTACCAGCTTTATTCCCACATTAAGTTGGACGGAGGTTATGCTTTGGGGGGGGGGGGGGGAGACCTCCTCCTCCCTCATGTTTAGCCCCATTAGTTATGACATTTTAAGACAATCGCCCCATTACTTTGGCGTTTTGCAGACCTTTTGTCCCATTTCTTTGCCAATATTAAGACCTTTCGTGCCATTTAGATGTCGATTTGTTTCCTGGCGAGCGAAAGCGAGCCTGTATTGTAAGAGGAATCGGCCTTTGGCCGGGAAAGTTTTCTACTGAAAAATGTACAAATTTATATCGCAGGGGGGTCTTGGCGGTGTTTTTAAGTTTGATAAGAGGTTTTAGAGAGCAAACTAAACCCCCTCCTTAACCATTGAGCCGAACCAGTAAATTATGCTGCACAATACCGTCTGAGCTCTCTTAAGTTGGACGGAGGTTATGTTTTTGCCTCCGTCTGTCTGTTTGTCTGTAAACAGGATATCACAAAAAGTTATTAACCCCTTAAGCACCATGATGTCATCTTACCTTTAATTCTGGCTAAAACTAGACAATTATATGCAGTTTATGGAGGACCTATATTATTCAGAGGGTTTACGGAGATTGTATATACCCCTTTGAGTCCTAGAGATAGATTTTATGTACCCCTTTGAGTCCTAGAGATAGATTGTATGTACCCCTTTAAGTCCTAGAGATAGATTGTTTGTACCCCTTTGAGTCCTAGAGATAGATTGTATGTACCCCTGTGAGTCCTAGAGATAGATTGTATGTACCCCTTTGAGTCCTAGAGATAGATTGTATGTACCCCTGTGAGTCCTAGAGATAGATTGTATGTACCCCTTTGAGTCCTAGAGATAGATTGTATGTACCCCTTTGAGCCCTAGAGATAGATTGTATGTACCGGTACCCCTTTGAGTCCTAGAGATAGATTGTATGTACCCCTTTGAGCCCTAGAGATAGATTGTATGTACCCCTTTGAGTCCTAGAGATAGATTGTATGTACCCCTTTGAGTCCTAGACATAGATTGTATGTACCCCTTTGAGTCCTAGAGATAGATTGTATGTACCCCTTTGAGTCCTAGAGATAGATTGTATGTACCCCTTTGAGTCCTAGAGATAGATTGTATGTACCCCTGTGAGCCCTAGAGATAGATTGTATGTACCCCTTTGAATCCTAGACATAGATTGTATGTACCCCTTTGAGTCCTAGAGATAGATTGTAAGCTGAAGAAAATCGATTAATGGTGACCAGAATAAGATGCAAATTACGTCATGGTACTGAAGGGGTTAACCGATGTTCTCAAAAGTTCGTGGATATGCGCCAAGGAAGTGGTGATTCCATTTAGGAGGCGATCGGTAGAGAACGCGTACCTCCGCCATCGGTAAGCGGAGGTACGCGCTCTACCGAGTGATTAATTATATTGTCACTATTATCATTATTGTTAATATTACGGAGAGAGAGAGAGAGAGAGAGAGAGAGAGAGAGAGAGAGAGAGAGAGAGAGAGAGAGAGAGAGTACAAAGGAGTACAAAGGAAATCAAGCAACAACAGGTCAAGTGACCCTTCTAGGCTGTTTGATCTCCAAAACACTGAGGATCAAGTGTCCAAACAGTGGTTTAGAGTGGGTAAGGGAACATTGAAAGGAACTAATGTCCGTGGCAGGATTAGGAAGTTAGTAGGGGACAGATGGGTTAGTAACTGAGGGGAGGATAAAATAAAGTTATTCATTTACAAACGCAGTCAGTCGCGGGTTTGATGCGAGATATTTGTCTAGGCGGAGTTTAAATGAGAGAGAGAAGAGAGAGAGAGAGAGAGAGAGAGAGAGAGAGAGAGAGAGAAACGAAAGAAATAAATAAAGAACGAAAGAAAGAAAAAGAGCGAGAGAGAGAGCGAGAGAGAGAGAGAGAGAGAGAGAGAGAGAGAGAGAGAGAGAGAGAGAGAGAAATAAAGAACGAGAAAGAAAAAGAGAGAGAGAGAGAGAGAGAAATAAAGAACGAAGAAAGAAATAAGAACGAGAGAGAGAGAGAGAGAAATAAAGAACGAAAGAAAGAAATAAAGAACGAGAAGAGAGAGAGAGAGAGAGAGAGAGAGAGAGAGAGAGAGAGAGAGAGAGAGCGAAAGAAAGAGAACGAAAGAAAGAGAAAGAAAGAGAAACTTCTTGCTTCCCAGGCCACTACAAATATACAGTTATATTACTTCCAATTATACCCCATTATATAACCTCTACAAACTATACCGGCGACGTCTTTTATATTGCATTTCAGCTACATTTAGACGATTTTATGATGCTTAGGAAGAAGGATATAGGGTAGCCAAAAGGATTAATTGAGATAGTCTGTCCGCCTTTTAATCGCTAGACGTCCTTCTCAAGCTGAATATAATCGTCTATAAATGTGTCTAGAATATAACGCAAAGGACGTCACCGGTACTGTAGGGGTTAAGGGGGGTCACCTGTTTGTTTTATCTTTCTCTCCTTTTCTCTCTTTCTCTGGCTTGTATCCATTCGGCCCCATTCAGCCAACTGTTTTAAGACGTTTATCCCCATCCAGGTGTCGATTTCTTCCTGGCGAACGATAGCGAGCCAGCATTGTATGGATAAATCCGGCTTCGCCGGAGACATTTTTCTATCAAAAAATTTACAAATTTAGCTTGCTGTCAAAACAAAAATATGTACAGTATATGGTGGCTCGCTACCGCTCTCCAGGAAAATGTTGACACCTGGATGGGGGTAAACGTCTTAAAACAGTAGGCTGAATGGGCCGAATGGATACAAGCCAAAGAGAGAGGGAGAGAAAGAGAACAAAAAAGCGAGGTGGGATCCCTTAAAACAATGATCACCGCTCCAGATCTCCTTATAGCGAGGTGAGTGTGACATTACCTAATAGTCATTGGTCCGTTCTAGAGAGGTCCACGCCCCCCGTGACATCATGGTGACGTCACAGGGATAGCGGGGGAGTCACGTCACACAGGGGAACAGCCAATCACAGGGGGAACTGATTGATGACGTCATTATTAAGTAGCGAATCATAGGGAGTGTATATTGGTGACGTCATATAGGGATCAACCAATCAAAGGGGGACTGATTGATGACGTCACAGTAAGTAGCCAATCACCAGGGAACCCAAATCAAACAAATATGATCATTCGAAACCTACATCATTAGTGTATTGCTGTTTAATTATTAATGTTACAGCTCCAACTTCCATATAGTCTGAAACTCGCAAGTGGTCAATTGGTGACACTTCATATATTTGTCAGGCAAACGGATAAACAGCAGGAAATAGATCGATCGATCGATCGATAGATAGATAGATAGATAGAGAGAGAGAAAGAGGAGAAAGAGAGAGAGAGAGAGAGAAAGAGAAAGAGAGAGAGGAGAGAGAGAGAGAGAGAGAGAGAGAGAGAGAGAGAGAGAGGAGAGAGAGAGAGAGAGATAGATAGATAGATAGATAGATAGATAGATAGATAGATAGATAGATATGATAGATAGATAGATAGATAGATAGATAGATAGGAGAGAGAGAGAGAGAGAGAGAGAGAGAGAGAGAGAAGAGAGAGAGCATTATAGCGCGGGTAATGTAACGGACAGACAATAATTATTTACCCCCTCATATCCTGCCTACCGTTAGACGATTCGCAGCAGCTTAGGAAAGATCTCTGGGAATCGAAGGGAAACTATCCAAAATTAACGCTCTGACTTCCTAAACAAAAATAAAGCCGTATTTAATGATCATTGACCCTTTGAGTACCAGCGACGGCCTATCCATTTCACTACACAAAGCAGCACACCACTCTTCTTTCCAATACTACAGAGTAATCCAGTTAGCTCTCACAAACACCACCTCCTATCCATTTCAGTACACAAAGCAGCACACACACTCTTCTTTCCATATACTACAGAGTAATCCAGCTAGCTCTCACAAACACCACCTCCTCCTATCCATTTCACTACACAAAGCAGCACACCACTCTTATTTCCAATACTACAGAGTCAATATAATCCAGTTAGCTCTCACAAACACCACCTCCTCCTATCCATTTCACTACACAAAACAGCACACCATTCTTCTTTCCAATACTGTACAGTCGTGCTCATAAGTGATGTCTCAGCACCAAGTATGTTTTGATCAATAATTGGTATCCGCAATATCTAAGCTTCATTTCTTCATAACGAGTGAAATATACAAAACATGTTCCTACACTTACCCACCCTATTCAACATCTGACAGACATTAATACAGCACAGAGCAAGCCAAACGTATTGATAGCTGGGACATGACTTATTAGCGCTACTGTACACCAAAAAATACAGTTTACTTTGGAGCTCTCACTCTTTCAAATTGGGAGAGATACTTGTTACAGACAGGTTTGCCTTTTGTCTCCATCATACACGTAGACACAAATATTAAAAAACTATTCCTTACGGAGAGTAGGAGCACCTGCCTTTCAACATATTCCCACCCCTATTCTGTTCAATTCTCTATCTCATGAGTGAACCAATTTTCAGTCTTTCTTCTACTCAACAAGTAAGCTCTGGAAGTCTCTCCCTCAATCTGTCTTTCCCTCATCCTATGGCATAAACTGCTTCTAGCTCCGTGTGTCCAGACATTTTAACTCTTACGTATCTTGATTTAGGCTCTATTTCACTCTTTCAATTTTGTTTTGGGGGGGAGGCGGGGGACACATGTTACAGGCAGCTTTGCCTTTCGTCTCCTTCATACACATAGTAAAACGGGTTAATAGCGCTAACATTTGTACCATTTGGGAAGAGTCTGCCAAGGAATAAATGTGGAAATGTACAGCCCATTTCATTTCGTCTAGCCCTTTCTAAGTTATAGAGGTAAGGGATGACAATATCTGGCGGCTGGCCTACCTATTGTGAACGGACTACAGTTCTTCTACCACATACTGGAATATTCAAACGATGACGAGCTGTGGTGAGGTCATTACCACACACACACACACACACACACACACATATACAAACACATGTACACACACGCATACACACACACACAAGCACCCGGTGACCGGTGGTATGATGTCACTGTATACTCTCTCTCGCTCCCCCCCCCCTCTCTCATGATATCACACTATAATACCCCAGTCTCTCTCTCTCTCCTCTCTCTCTCTCTCTCTCTCTCTCTCTCTCTCTCTCTCTCTCTCTCTCTCTATGATGTCACACTATATTACCCCACTCATTCACAGAGACTGGCTGCTGATGATGATGATGTCCGCTGTAGGGCATATACTGTAAGTGACGTCAAACAAAGATGGGGTGTGGCAGAGATGCCCAGAAGATACAAGGTTTACAAAAAGTGGAAGATTAGGTAAAGGAAATCAGTGCAGTGGAGAATTTCGTGTTTATGTGTACGTGTGTGTACGTGTGTGTGTGTGTGTGTGTGTGTGTGTGTGTGTGTGTGTGTGTGTGAGTTTATGTATGTAATTATGTAAAGGAAATCAGTGCAGTGGATATTTTTATCTGTATGTATGTATGTATGTACAGTATGTATGTATGTATGTATGTATGTACAGTATGTATGTATGTATGTATGTATTGTGTAAAGGAAACCAGTGCAGTAGAGAATGTCCATTGTCAAAACACTTTGTATAAAAATTGGCTCTAAATTCCATTGATAAAAAAGTATGAAAAGAAAACGAAACTATGAGAGAGAAAATCAACCATTAAGATTATGAACGAGAAACCAATAAAGTAGAAAATATCCCAAGATAAAGTGTGTAGAAAACGACATTCACAAAGATGAAACTAATAACAAAAATGATATAAAGCAAATATGTAGACAAATTCCACTGATAAAAACAAAAAATAATGTAGGGAAAAACTAAATCCCAAATAATAAAATACTAATACAGGAAAATACTATATCACATATCACATGCTACAATTATGAATGAAAAAAAAATAGATAGCTAGCTAGATAGATAGATATATAAATAGATTGATGGATAAAGATGTACGGTAGATAGAGATGGATAGATAGCCAGATAATTAAATAACAAAATACAAAGATATAAAAACATTGATAGAATAGATAGATAAATATAGATAGATAGATATGGACAGATAGTACAAAGGAGTACAAAGGAAATCAAGCAACAACAGGTCTAGTGACCCTTCTAGGCTGCTTGTCCTCCAAAACACTGAGGATCAAGTGTCCAAACAGTGGTTTAGAGTGGGTAAGGGAACATTGGAAAGGGAACTACTGCCCTAGAACTAATGTCCGTGGCAGGATTAGGAAGTTAGTAGGGGACAGATGGGTTAGTAACTGAGGGGGGTATACAATAAAGTTATTCATTTACAAACGCAGTCAGTCGCGGGTTTGATGCGAGATATTTGTCTAAGCGGAGTTTAAATGAATCAACGGTGCTGCAGTCTATAATGTCTCGGGGAAGCCCATTCCACAAGTTGACAACTCGATTGAAGAAGAAATTCTTAGATTCGTGTGAGTTAAAAGATTTACCAATAATTTTGCAACCGTTTCCCCGCGTGTAATTAGATTGGTCGATAGTGAAGTACTTACTACAGTTCATATTGTCGATGCCTTTGATGATTTTGAACACTTGAATTAAGTCGCCTCTTAATCTGCGCTGGGTTAAAGGAAATAGATTTAATTCTCTAAGACGCTCTTCGTATGGTTTGTTCTTTAGGCTTGGTATCATTTTGGTAACTCTACGTTGAACTCGTTCTAGCTTGTTTATATCTTTTTGGTAATAAGGGCACCAGGATTGAACGCAGTATTCCAGAAGAGGGCGGACTAAGGAATTGTAAAGGGTTAGGATAACATCTTTGGATTTATGCTCAAATGACCTGCCTATAAAGCCAATTATTTTGTTTGCCTTCTTAACAACTTCTGAACATTGTTGACTCGGTTTTAGGTTACTCGATATTGTTACTCCCAGATCGGTTTCTTTGTTTACATTCTTAAGCTGAGTGCCATTCATCGAATAGTTTGCTTTCTTATTTAGGTATCCGATATGTAGTACTTTACATTTATCCGCATTGAAACTCATTTGCCAAATTTGGGCCCAACATGACAATTTATCTAGATTGTGTTGCATATCGTCAACTTGTTCTTTTGAGAGTACGCTATTTGCAATTTTTGTATCGTCAGCAAATTTCGAGACTGTACAGGTGAGACCCTCATCTATGTCGTTGATGTAAATTAGAAAGAGAATTGGTCCTAGTACCGATCCCTGGGGTACCCCACTACTTACATTGGTCCATTTAGATGCCTTACCGTTTATGACTACTCTTTGCTTTCTGTCGCTGAGCCAATTTTCTATCCATTTCAACACACCGTCTTGTATTCCATGCGCTTTTAGTTTTAGCAGTAATCGTTTGTGGGGAACTTTGTCAAAGGCCTTTTGAAAATCAAGGTATATAATATCTACAGCTTTACTCTCATCGTAGAGGTGTTGAAGATATCGTGGAAGAAGTCTAAGAGGTTTGTTAAAACAGGAACGTTTTTTACGAAAGCCGTGTTGAGTATCTTTAAGTAAGTTATTTGCCTCTAAGTGATTTACGAGTCTGTCTCTTATGACCGTTTCTAGCATTTTACATACAATTGAGGTTAAGCTAATTGGACGATAGTTACTGGGTAGGGATTTGCTGCCTTTTTTGAATATCGGTGTTACGTTGGCTAGCTTCCACTGATCAGGCATAGTCCCAGACTGCAAGGATTCATTGAATAGCAATGTCAGTGGTTTGGAGAGCTCATCCTTAGCTTCCTTAGCTTCCTTAGATAGATGGATAAAGAGATACGGCAGATAGAGATGGAGAGATAGATACCCAGATAAATAAATAAAAAAAAATACATAGACAGATAGATGGATAAAGAGATACGGTAGACAGAGATGGATAGCCATATAAGAAAAAAAAAAAAAAAAAAAATATATATATATATATAATAAACAACCGAGTAAACAACACGCCCTCATTCACAACACACGAATGACGTCATCAAAACAAACACACTCACAACAGATAACACACGGAGAGGTACGGATGTTATGGTCAGAGAGAGAGAGAGAGAGAGAGAGAGAGAGAGAGAGAGAGAGAGAGAGAGAGAGAGAGAGAGAGAGAGAGAGAGAGAGAGAGAGAGAGAGAGAGTAAGAGAGAGAGTAAGAGTGAGAGAGTGAAAGAGAGTGAGAGTGAGATAATTATAATGCATAGTTGTTGTGTGTGTGTGTGTGTGTGTGTGTGTGTGTGTGTGTGTGTGTGTGTGTGTGTGTGTGTGTGTGATCCAACTTAAGTACCGTCTAGATACCCACCTCTCTGTGTACACATAATACCTGTGTGGGCACGTGCGAATGTGAACGTTCGGGTACACATGAATCCACTTACATGTGTGCGTGCGTATAGGTGTTAATAAGTAGTAAGTGTATGCGTAACCTACATAATACCCAGAGTGACGTCATACGCTTACGTCACGAAGTTCACGCACCTGGCTGGCGTACGATATATTGACGGTAATACAATCATACAAACACACATACATTACATATACATACGTTCTTGCAAATACACACAGACACACACACACACACACCATATGAGGAGGACCACATTATTGACGTTTCTCATATAGCTTTATGAGGTCAACTACACACACATGATTTCACACACGTAAACTCAAGAGTGAACCAATTTCCCCAGTCTTTCTTCTACTCAACAAGTAAATTCTTGAGCTCTCCCTCAATCTGTTTTTCCCTCCTCCTATAACTTAACTATAACTTAAATTGTTTCCAGCGCCTTGTGTCAAGACCTATTGATTCTAACGTACCTTGAATTTGGCTCTCTACCACTCCTTCAACTCTGGGGGAGACACTTGTTACAGTACCGTAGCTAATTTATTATTACATTTCTTTCACCAACCAACTTTACTTCTAAACTCAATTAATGAAATCAACAAATACATGTGGCACACCAAGGACTTGAACCTAGGATACTCACATCGAAATTCCGCGCATTTATGCATACGCTATCAAGACGTCATTGACACTCTAACATGCATGAATACACACCCACCCACCCACACTCTAACACACACACACACATATATATATACACACACACACACACACACACACACACACACACACACACACACACACCCTAACACACGCCCACACCCTAACACACACCCACACCTTAACACACACACACACACACACACACACACACACAACGAGTGTCTTTTCCAATTTATGTACACACTCTCAGTAAATACCCTCAGGAAACACTCAGTCACTTCTCGTACATTTAATCATATTTCGTTTTAAAGGGAGCCCACCTCGCTTGTTTTCTCTTTCTCTCCCTCTCTCTTTGGCTTGTATCCATTCGGCCTCATTTACCCTACTGTTTCAAGACGTTTACCCCCATCCATGTGTCAATATTTTCCTGGCGAGCGGCAGCAAGCCAGCATATATATTTTTTGGTTTGACAGCAAGCTAAATTTGTAAATTTTTCGATAGAAAAATTTCTCCGGCGAAGCCGGAATTCTCCATGCAATGCTGGCTCGCTATCGCTCGCCAGTAAGAAATCGACACCTGGATGGGGATAAAAGTCTTAAAACAGTTGGCTGAATCGGGCCAAATGGATACAAGCCAAGGAAAGAGAGAAAGGGAGAGAGAGATAAAAAAAAAAAAAAACGATGACCCCCCCTTAAATATTACAAAATCAAACTGTGACACCCGGTATTTCTTGTGTTGGGGTAGTCGACGAATACTGGGAATTGGGCAGAGTATTTACAAAAGTTCAATTGGGGTATTTGTAAGTGAACCGGAAATGAGAAATGGGTAATTAATGTGTCCATAATTAATAATATATACCCTTATAAAGATATGTTGGCGATGTTAAGCTCGTCTAGTATACGGATAGAACGGTCAATCACAATCAATATATATACCCAATTATCTTACGACATGTGTGAATTTGATCCTATATAATTATTCACTAGTTTCAAATGGCTATATTCGATATATTCTCTCTCTCTCTCTCTCTCTCTCTCTCTCTCTCTCTCTCTCTCTCTCTCCTAACAACATACTGTATACGCCGTGAACGCACCTCTTATTATATGCATTTTTTCCTAAACTCGGTATTTCCTCATAGTAAAACCTGTCGCGCTACTTTTAAAACCGGTTCCTCTTATTATACCATCTAGTTGTCTATATTATCTTTCTTTATATTTTCTTATATTTATATATTTTATTTTATTTTTTATTTTTTTATGTGTTTTATTGAACTGTTTTGTGGCTTAGATACGTAGATTGTCATTTTCTATTTGTATTATATATATATATATATATATATATATATATATATATATATATATATAATATATAAATAAATATATATATATATATATATATATATATATATATATATATATATATATATATATATATATATATATATGTTTTGCCTTTCCATCTTACATAATTACGCCCTTTTCGTCTTCCTTCTTTCCTGTACATCTCCTTCCTTCCTTCCTTCCTTCCGCTCTTCTTTCCTTCCTTACAAACCCTCCCTACCTCCCTTTCCAATTTCCCCTATTATCCCTATATTGTAGGTAAGGGGTGTAGAGGTAAGGGTCGGCTAGGCAGGTGACTCACAATACGCTTGGCTGTATGTTTCCCCTTCTGTCTGCCTGTCTGTCCGTCTGTCTACTGTCTGTCTGTCCACTGTCTGTCTGCCTGTCTGTCTACTGTCTGTCTTTCCACTGTCTGTCTGTCCACTGTCTGTCTTTCCACTGTCTGTCTGTCTGTCTGTCTACTGTCTGTCTGTCCACTGTCTGTCTGCCTGTCTGTCTGTCCACTGTCTGTCTGCCTGTATGTCTGTCTGTCTGTCTGTCCACTGTCTGTCTGCCTGTCTACTGTCTGTCTGTCTGTCTACTGTCTGTCTGTCTGTCTACTTACTGTCTGTCTGTCTGTCTGTCTACTGTCTGTCTGTCCACTGTCTGTCTGCCTGTCTGTCTACTGTCTGTCTGTCCACTGTCTGTCTGTCTGTCCACTGTCTGTCTGTCTGTCTGTCTGCCTGTCTGTCTGTCTACTGTCTGTCTGTCTGTCTGTCTACTGTCTGTCTGTCCACTGTCTGTCTGCCTGTCTGTCTGTCTGTCTACTGTCTGTCTGTCCACTGTCTGTTTCTTATGTTGACTGATGCTTGTACTTCTTTCTATTTTATATGAGAGCTTGTCTGTGTGTTTGCCTGTGTGTCCACTTTATTGCCTGTGTCTTATATTGTCTGTCTGTCTGTGCCTTTTGTTGAATGTATGCTTGTACTTCTTGCTATGTTGTTTGTGCGCTTGTCTGTGTGTTTGTCTGTATGTCTACTTTAATGTCTGTGCCATATCTTGTCTGTCTGTTTGTCTACTGTCTGTGCCTTTTGTTGAATGTATGCTTGTACTTCTTGCTATGTTGTCTGTGCGCTTGTCTGTGTGTTTGTCTGTATGTCTACTTTAATGTCTGTGCCTTATCTTGTCTGTCTGTTTGTCTACTGTCTGTGCCTTTTGTTGAATGTATGCTTGTACTTCTTGCTATGTTATCTGTGCGCTTGTCTGTGTGTTTGTCTGTATGTCTACTTTAATGTCTGTGCCTTACCGTATCTACCTGTGTGTACCTACTTCTAATTTGCATATACGCTTGCCTGTGATCTGCCTGTCTACTGGACGGTCTGTGTCTTAGCTTGTCTGTCTGTCTGTATCTCTCTCTATGTTGTATGCCTCTGTAATTTACTAATGTCTGACTGCATTATTGTTCCAACTATTGTAATTTTTGTTTCATATATATGTTGTTTCTTTGGCTGTATTTTTGTCCTTGTTTTAAGGGGAGGTTTTTAAGTTTGTTTCATACTCCTCTAGCAATCTTAAAATTTCACCCCCTTGACCCCTTTTCAAGATAAATTTGTACATTTTTCGTAGAAAAATGTCCCGGCCAAAGGCCGATTACTCTTATATTACAGGCTCGCTATCGCTCGCCAGGATAAAATCGACACCTAAAGTGCACGAAAGGTCTTAAAATTGACAGAAATGGGTTGAAAGTTCTTAAAATCATCGAAATAATGGGCGAACGTCTTAAAATCTCAAAAGCAATGGGGTTAGACATGAAGGAGAAAGGGGTCAAGAAAAAAGTCCCTCAAGTGGAAATCTCCCTTAAATGGATTGCTAACTGTATTTCTATTTTGCTTGTGTCTGTTTTGATACCTGTCAGTTTTGATACCTGTCAGTTTTGATACCTGTCAGTTTTGATACCTGTCAGTTTTGATACCTGTCTGTTTTGATACCTGTCTGTTTTGATACCTATCAGTTTTGATACCTATCAGTTTTGATACCTATCAGTTTGATACCTATCAGTTTTGATACCTATCAGTTTTGATACCTGTCAGTTTTGATACCTGTCAGTTTTGATACCTGTGTTTTGATACCTGTCAGTTTTGATACCTATCAGTTTTGATACCTGTCAGTTTTGATACCTGTCTGTTTTGATACCTGTCTGTTTTGATACCTGTCAGTTTTGATACCTGTCAGTTTTGATACCTGTCAGTTTTGATACCTGTCTGTTTTGATACCTGTCAGTTTTGATACCTGTCAGTTTTGATACCTGTCTGTTTTGATACCTATCAGTTTTTATACCTGTCAGTTTTGATACCTGTCAGTTTTGATACCTGTCTGTTTTGATACCTGTCTGTTTTGATACCTGTCTGTTTTGATACCTGTCAGTTTTGATACCTGTCAGTTTTGATACCTGTCAGTTTTGATACCTGTCTGTTTTGCATTTATCCTTTGAGTGTTTGTTTGTGGATAAAAAAAGACATCAGTGCACCAAAATGTGGCATGCATGTTTATACAGTATGCATGCGTGTATGCATGCGTGTATGTATATGTGTTGTTTATGTATGTATGTATGTATGTATATGTATTTATGTATGTATGTCTGTCCTTCGTTGTTCATGTGCCCCTTCAAATGATTGCTTGTATTATTGCGTATTGAAAGGGGGTACACTAGGAAGGTACTGGTAACCGTACAGTGAGTCATGGTATATGCTACTCTCTCTCTCTCTCTCTCTCTCTCTCTCTCTCTCTCTCTCTCTCTCTCTCTCTCTCTCTCTCTCTCTCTTCTGTACTTTAATTTTAAGTGTTATCTGTTTATATTTGCTATCGTTCTGTAGTTCATTTAAATTACCATATAGCATTTTTCATATCTCTACCTCTCTCACCCCCCATCTCCTTCCCTCGCCCTCTCACACACTCACTCTCACTCTCTCTCTCTCTCTCTCTCTCTCTCTCTCTCTGTCATGAAGGTGTTGTTGACTCAGGAAATGGCTCAGACGCAGCGGTGTGCACGCCTGTCTGTCTGTCTCTCCTGTCTTGTGGTTTATTATTACTGCCTCTCTCTGTCTGCCTATCTGTCTGTCTATATGTCTGTCTATCTGTATGTTTGTCTGTCTGTCTGTCTGTCTATCAGTTTGTCTGGCTATCTGTCTGTTTGTCTTTTGTATGGCTATCTGTCTGTTTCTCTGTCTGTCTGTCTGTCTGTCTGTCTGTTTGTCTGTCCATCTGTTTGTCTGTCTGTCTGTCTGTCTATCTGTTTCTCTGCATATCTGTCTGTCAGCCTGTCTATCTGGTTAGTTTCTGGCCTTATCAGTATTGTATTTTATACCAATCTGTCTGGCATTTTATGACCCACGTTTGTTGAGCTGAATGTTTATCTATATATGTCTGTCTGTCTGTCTGTCTGTCTGTCTGCCTGTCTGTCTGTCTGTCTTTTGTCTGGCTATCTGTCTGTTTCTCTGTTTGTCTGTCTGTCTGTCTGTCTATCTATCTATCTATCTGTTTATCTATCTGTTTCTCTGCATATCTGTCTGTCAGCCTGTCTATCTGGTTAGTTTCTGGCCTTATCAGTATTGTATTTTATACCAATGTCTGGCATTTTATGGCCCATGTTTGTTGAGCTGAATGTTTATCTATATATGTCTGCCTGCCTGTCTGTCTGTCTTCTACACTTTCTTTCTTTTCTCCACTCCTCTCCTCACCACACTTGCTCTCTCTTTTCTCCTCTCCTCTTCTCCCTTCCGTTTATTTGTTTTTTCTACTGACGCCCTACCCATTATCCTCCCCTCTGCCCCCCCCCCCCTCCTCCAATCTCCTCACTGTTCTTGCTCTCTCTCTCTCTTCCTTACTCTGCTCTCCTCTCTTTATATGTTCCTTTCTACTACCAGCTACCCTTTTCCGCTCCCTCCTCTAGCCTCTTATTTTCCTATCCCCCTCCTCCTTTTCCTACCCCCTTCACCTCTGCTTTCCCTACCCGCCTATTCACCTTTCTTTCCCTACCCCTGTTCTCCTCCCTTTCCTTTCCCTCCCTCCCCCCTCCTTTGCCTACCTCTTCCCTCCCTCACCTTTCCATATCCTTCCCTCCTTTCCCTCCCTCCCCCCTCCTTTGCCTACCTCTTCCCTCCCTCACCTTTCCATATCCTTCCCTCCTTTCCCCCCCCCCCATCTTTTCCCTACCCCCTCCTTTCCCTATACAGATACCTCCCCCCCCCAACTTTTCCCTATAGATACCTCCCTCCCCCCCTCCCTCCCTCCCATACACACACACGTCAACTCATTAACATATAATTACCATAAGAGGGAAAGCACCTCCCGGATTGCTTAACACTGAGTCAGCTTGTGAGGTAATATGTGAAGAACGGTGAAATGGAAAGCCATTATTCATATAGCTTACCAGAATTGAACTGTGAAAAAACTGAATAAGTATAAGAACATAAGAAATGGGAGTCTGCAGAAAGCCGATTGGCCCAAGCAAGGCAGATCCCTGTCCCACACAACCCCAATTACAAAGCCCAATTATAGGCTCAACACTCTAATACCCTGAGGATCATCTTACCAAAACGGTTAGAGATTAACGCAGGATTACGGGGGTCTGCAGAGCGCTGATTGGCCCAACCCTGCTGATCCCCCTTCACACCCAACCCTTCTCGTCCACATGCTTATCCAATTTTATCTTAAAGCTCCCTATCGTTTTTAATCCCACTATAGCACTTGGTAGTCCATTCCACCCATCTACAACTCTGTTACCAAACCAATATTTGCCTATATCTTTTCTGAAACGAAATTTATCTAATTTGAAACCATTGGTACGAGTTCTTTCGCTATCACTGAGCTTTAGTACATTTGTCATGTCCCCTTTGTTAATCCCACTAACCCACTTGAACACCTCTATCATATCCCCTCTAACTCTGCGTCTCTCTAACGAATGTAAGCCTAATTTCTTCAACCTTTCTTTATACGGAAGATTTCTAATATTATGGATCATTTTTGTCATTCTACGTTGTACTCTCTCCAATGAATCTATGTCCATTCTGTAATAAGGACACTAAAATTGAACAGCATAATCCATATGGGGTCTCACTAATGACAAGTAAAGTTTTAAGATAACATCAGCAGTTCTGTTACTCACACTCCTTGAGATGAACCCGAGAATCCTGTTTGCCTTGTTTCGAACGCTTATACACTGTTGTCTAGGCTTCAAATCATTGCTAACAAACACACCTAGATCTTTCCCACAATTCGAGTTTTCTAATTCCACATTAGCTAGTTTATATTTAACATTTGTATGCATCTTCCCTATCTTTAATACCTTGCATTTGTCAATGTTAAACTTCATCTGCCAATTTACTGACCATTCGTGTAAGGTATCTAGATCCCTTTGGAGGCACTCTATATCTCTATCTGAATCAATTGTTCTCCCCATTTTGGTATCGTCTGCAAATTTACTTATCCTACTAGTTATACCTAAATCAAGGTCATTTATGTATATAACAAACAACAGAGGACCTAATACAGATCCCTGGGGGACACCACTTTTGACTGCTCCCCATTCTGACTTCGTACCATTTATGCTGACTCTCTGCTTCCTACCAATTAGCCATGACCTAATCCATCCCAACAACGCCCCACCTATTCCATGCGCCTCAACCTTTCTCATAAATCTCTCATGGGGGACTCTGTCGAAAGCTTTACTGAAATCTAAATATATTATATCATATGACTTGTCATTATCTACTGCTTCATATACCTCTGAGAAAAAAACTAAGCAAATTAGTAAGGCAAGAACGTCCCTGAGTGAATCCATGCTGAGAAGAATTTATTAAATTAAATGTATCTAAGTGGTTTCTAATTTTACTAGCAATAATTGACTCTAGTAGCTTTCCTATGATTGATGTAAGACTAATGGGACGGTAATTGGATGCTATTGATTTGTCACCTTTTTTGAAGATCGGAACTACGTTTGCAAGCTTCCAAGCTTCTGGAACTATACCTGTCTCCAATGACTTGTTAAATAAAAATGTTAATGGGTAACTTAACTCATCCCTACATTCTTTTAATACTCTAGCATATACCTCATCAGGACCAGGCGATTTATGAGGTTTCAGTCTGTCAATTTCCTTAAGCACATCATTTCTACTTATAGTAACCTTACTTAACCTATTTTCTATACTATCGCTATATACCTTACGGACTTCTGGAAACTGTGCCAAATTTTCATTCGTGAAAACGGAAAGAAATTGACTATTTAATGTACTGCACATTTCTAAATCATTTTCTGTCATTTCTCCTATCGAAGTTTTAAGGGGACCAATTACATCTCTAACCTTGGATTTATATAGTTGGTAAAAAGCTTTAGGATTATTTTTTGAGTCATTGGCAACCTTAATTTCATAATTTCTTTTTTCTTTCCTAATATCCTTTTTTACCTCTCTTGATAGATTCTGATAGTAAGCAAATAGGTGAATTTCTCCTTTTCTAATTTTTCTATATATTCCTCTCTTTTGTCCTAGAAGATCTAATAGTCTATTATTCATCCATTTGGGTTGGTTCTGTGTTGATCTAAATTTTCTTTTGGGGATGTATTTATTTTGTGCATTGAATACCGACTTGATAAAATTATCGTATGTATCTAACAAGGTTGACGTCTCTTCCTGACTTAAGATGACAGGTGCCTGAGAAGGGGTACACTCATTTGGACACCTGGATCGACTTAATTTTTTGACCATAGGGTCCGCTAATACGGCTCTTCTTAACCCACCATAATTGGCTTTTCTAAAGTCAGGTATTAATGTTGTATTCTCTCTGGTATTACCTTTCCATTGTATATTAAAATACACAGAATTGTGGTCACTATTTCCTAGGTGGTCCCCTATCTCTACATTATTTACCATATGTTCATTGTTACTGAAAACTAAATCGAGAATATTATTACCTCTAGTCGGCGTATCTATGAATTGAAATAAAAAACTATCTTGTACTACCTCTATAAACTCCTCAGAATCAGAGTCTCCTATTTGATGCTGCCAATCTATATTCAGAAAATTAAAATCCCCCATAATGCACACCCCATAATGCTAAACCTTGATGCCATTTTAATTTCCTCCCATAATGACGTTCCGTCATTTCTACTCATATTTGGCGGTCTATACATAACTCCAATAACTATGGTCTCACTACCTTCGTTAACCTCTACCCAAACACTTTCATTATCGTTATTTAGTCTAATACCTGATTTAATACAGCTTTTTAATGTACTCCTGACAAACACTGCTATACCGCCACCCCTCTTACTTGTTCGGTCATATTTAAGCAAACTATATCCTGGTATATCAAATTCTGCTAAAAAATGCCTGGTTTCTGTATTAATCCACGTTTCAGTTAGCGCTATTATGTCTATATTTTCTTTGCTAACAAGGGCTCTAAGTTCGTTCATTTTGTTACATAGACTCCTACAGTTTGTGTAATATACTCTCAATTTACTTCTTTTCTTTATACCTAATTTACCTTTGTTTTTAGCGACATTTCCATCTTCCGTTGCACCATCACTACTATCATTTGCATTATAGTCATCATTTTTAGCATGAGACTGAATATCCTTATCGCTTTCGCCTGACGCTAAAATTGTTCCATTTAACCTCTCATTTACACTCTCAATATTTCTGTTCAAAACCCCACAACCACCCTATCTAAAGAACTAGCTAATGTAGAAACCCCTAACCGTGAAAGATGAACCCCATCCCTTGCGTACATCCCATCTCTCCCATAGAAACTATCCCAGTTATCAATGAATGGTATTGCTTTTTCTTTGCAATATTTCTCCAAACGGCAATTGACACCAATCGCCCTGGATGTCCATTCCTTGGGAACTCCTCTTCTGGGTAGGATACAATGTACTACAGGGATCCCTCCCTTCATCCTAACTTTATCTAACACATCCCGATACTGCTGCAGCAGTTCTTCACTTCTACCCTTACCAACATCGTTACTCCCGGCACTGAGACAGATAATGGGGTTATCTCCACTATCTTCCAAGATGTGGTCCATCTTCTCTAAAACCCTCCCAACTCCATGGCCAGGCAGACACACAACCTTCCTAAGTTTAGTGCGGGTAGCCCTAACTAAATGTCTTACCATGGAGTCGCCCACAATCGACACAGACTTACCTTCTCGGGACACAGACTTACCTTTCCCTCGGGAGGATCCAGCAGCTGCAGTTGGAGAACCCCCGGTGGTGGCAGAAGCTCCCTTGGTGGTGGTGGTGGTGGGGGTAGTGGTGGTGGTAGGTAGCACAGCGTCAGAGGTTGGAGCTGAGTCGGCTCAGTAAATGGCGTAACTTTGGAAGGGGATAAAATTTCGGACATTCTGGAAAAAATATATAATGAACCGTAGTTATGGGGTTAATACATGATGTTATGGAAAAACAAGTATGTCTGCGGTGTTCTTCCATAATGCAGAGCCATTTTTCCATAACTGTACCTTATATACTTTTATCTAGAAATGTCCCAAGTAATGTCCCTTGACCGAAGTTAGGCCATTTTACGGTACCTGCAGTAATTGTTATCGATGTTGCGTACCGTACTAGTTTGCCCAGCGCATAATACACAGTAGCTACAGGCAGTTTCACACGAGAGCTGTTTCAGGCAATTTTCGATGAGCAAGTTTGTTCTTGTAATACGTCGGAAATCGGAAAAAGGGCCGTTTGGGGCAGAAGGAGGCCTCCGATCGAAAAGGTGTATGTAACGAAAGTTGTTTGCAGCCCCCCAAAATGGGGGTACGGATGAAGTCAGATCCAAAATCGGAGGTCATTTAGCAGCCGAAATCGAGGTCGCCGTTTAATGAGGCACAGGGAGGTCGAGGCCGGTGATTATGGTAGTAGTAGTGGTGGTAGTAGTGATGGTGATTATGGTGATTACCCGGGCAACGCCGGGTACCCCTGCTAGTATAATATATATACAATAGCTACAAAACTCGATATAGTGTTTATTGAAAAGCAAGTGCCATCCAAACACAAAACAATCCAGATAGTTATATTTGCAAAAAGAAAAACATAGGGGGTCTAGGAATGTTTATAAGTGCCTGTACCGTCGGCCAAATAAGTCATGTCTCATTACGTTTGGCTCGCTCTGTGCTGTATTAATGTCTGTCAGATGTTGAATAGTGTGTGTAAGTGTAGGAACATGTTTTTATATCTATCACTCGACACGAAGAAATCATGTTTAGATAGTGGTGATACTAATTATAAAACAAAGTATGCTTGATGCCGCCGAGACATCACTTAGTAGGCCGACTGTACAATGTATTAGGTCCTCTGTTGTTTGTTATATACATAAATGACCTTGATTTAGGTATAACTAGTAGGATAAGTAAATTTGCAGACGATACCAAAATGGGGAGAACAATTGATTCAGATAGAGATATAGAGTGCCTCCAAAGGGATCTAGATACCTTGCACGAATGGTCAGTAAATTGGCAGATGAAGTTTAACATTGACAAATGCAAGGTATTAAAGATAGGGAAGATGCATACAAATGTTAAATATAAACTAGCTAATGTGGAATTAGAAAACTCGAATTGTGAGAAAGATCTAGGTGTGTTTGTTAGCAATGATTTGAAGCCTAGACAACAGTGTATAAGCGTTCGAAACAAGGCAAACAGGATTCTCGGGTTCATCTCAAGGAGTGTGAGTAACAGAACTGCTGATGTTATCTTAAAACTTTACTTGTCATTAGTGAGACCCCATATGGATTATGCTGTTCAATTTTGGTGTCCTTATTACAGAATGGACATAGATTCATTGGAGAGAGTACAACGTAGAATGACAAAAATGATCCATAATATTAGAAATCTTCCGTATAAAGAAAGGTTGAAGAAATTAGGCTTACATTCGTTGGAGAGACGCAGAGTTAGAGGGGATATGATAGAGGTGTTCAAGTGGGTTAGTGGGATTAACAAAGGGGACATGACAAATGTACTAAAGCTCAGTGATAGCGAAAGAACTCGTACCAATGGTTTCAAATTAGATAAATTTCGTTTCAGAAAAGATATAGGCAAATATTGGTTTGGTAACAGAGTTGTAGATGGGTGGAATGGACTACCAGGTGCTATAGTGGGATTAAAAACGATAGGGAGCTTTAAGATAAAATTGGATAAGCATATGGACGAGAAGGGTTGGGTGTGAAGGGGGATCAGCAGGGTTGGGCCAATCAGCGCTCTGCAGACCCCCGTAATCCTGCGTTAATCTCTAACCGTTTTGGTAAGATGATCCTCAGGGTATTAGAGTGTTGAGCCTATAATTGGGCTTTGTAATTGGGGTTGTGTGCGACAGGGATCTGCCTTGCTTAGGCCAATCGGCCTTCTGCAGACTACCATTTTCTTATGTTCTTATGTTCTTATAATGCAAGCCCAAACTATACATCCTGTACCAGTAGTGCCCAAATGTCTATTAAGGGGAGGGTAGTTGGTATTTGTGGACCCCCTTCTCCCTCATGTTTAGCCCCATTAGTTTTGAGATGTTAAGACATTCGCCCCATTAGTTTTGAGATGTTAAGACTTTTCGCCCCATTTCTGTCAATATTAAGACCGTTCGTGTCATTTAGGTGTAGATATTTTCATGGCGAGCGATAGCGAGCCTGTATGAGGAACCTACCTTCGGCCTGGAAATTTTTCTACCGAAAAATGTACAAATTAATCTCGAAGGGGGGTCTTAGGGGTGTTTTTATCAAATGGAAATGGATGGGGGTCTAGCGAGGAAACTATAAAAAATATATATATATATATAATATATATATATATATAATATATACATACCTGTATATATATATATATACAGTATATTGATACAAAATATACACTACCCCCATTAACCCATTCAGTACCAGAGAAGTCCTTTTCATAACATTCTGGCAACTATTAGGCGATATTATTCAGCTTAGGAAGGACCCTTTAGCAACAATATGGCTTCAAATGATCTCAACCAACCCTTTTAACTACCACAGATCCTTCCCAAGCTGTATAATGCCGTCTAAATATAGCTAGAATATAATATAACACACGTCGCTGGTACTCAAAGGGTTAAGGTTATGTTGATATTTGAATGTAAAGAGAGGAACATGAGGTTGGCCAATCTCAGTGCCTACAGGGTCTCCACGCAGTACTATTTATAAACTCCACTCACTCACTCAATAGTTGTTAGTAGCTGGTCGTTGAATACTTGATGGCATAATGGTTGACATTCAATATTCAAGGTTAAACGCACCCCTTGTACAGTCGCGCTAATAAGTCATGTCTCGGCACCGTGTATGTTTTGATCAATAATTGGTATCAGCAATATCTAAGCTTCATTTCTTTATATCGAGTGAATATACAAACATGTTCCTACACTTAACCACCCTATTCAACATCTGACAAGACATTAATACAGCGCAGAGCAAGCCAAACGTAATGACAGCTGGGACATGACTTATTAGCGCGACCGTACGCTTTATAGGAGCGTGATAAATATGTATGTACAGTCGCGTCCATTAATACTGATATATATACATTTCCGAAGCTGTTTTGCGTTGAATTATTCCGCCTTATTAATTTTTTACCTGGTTTTAAATTCTGGGGGTACGTTTAACATTTTCGAGGCTTCAAAGTGTATCAGAATTTATGGCTGCGACTGTACATCAACCATATCAGAGAGAGAGAGAGAAAGAGAGGGACAGAGAGAGAGAGTGAGTGTGTGTGTGTGTGTTACTCAGTTACTCAGTTACTTGTTCGTCAAGGGGAATCCACGCAATGCGAGCTAAGCTCATTATTATCGCGCCTCCTTAACTGGGAATGTATTGCGTGAAATGCATGTTAAGTGTTTTATGTACTGTTGGAATGGCTGTGGATGTGTGTGTAGTCTGTATTTTAGCCAATTGGCGACATCGGAAACGAAGGCTTAGGGTGGATCTGTATGGTACCATTCTCACTATAGACGGTACCGTCTCGCCCGAAGGCTTAGGTAGCCATCAGCTTAGGTGAACCATATGATACCCATCTCGCCTTGTACCATTTTTGCCAACCCCAGATGGGACGTCACAACGTCGTCCACTTATTCCAGGTACCTATTTACAGCTAGGTGAACTGAGGCTAACACATGAAAGGAGACAAGCCCAATTTGTCTCCGCCCGGTCTGGGATTGAACCCCCGACCCCTCGTGTGTGAGACGAGAGCTCTACCTACTAGGCTACGGGCTGTGTGTGTGTGTGTGTGTGTGTGTGTGTAATAATAATAATAATAATAATAAACGTTTATTAAAGAATGGCAGCCTCATGAGCTGAAAATACACATTTTACAATTAATGGATGAACAATGAGATGTATAGATATGAGGATGGTAAGCTTAGTTTACAAACAAAATAAATAAATACAATAATGATGCATGTGCAGAATACAAATTATCATAAAATAACCATGAGAGTAAGTGATATACAGTACATATACACATTTATTTACTTACTCATATACAGAACATACGTATATACACGTACGTGCGTACATACATATACATACATGTATAGGAACATAAGAACATGCAGTAAGTGTGCACATGTCCGTATACACAAACGCTCACGTATACACACAAACATACATACATACGGAAACTGTTTTGGTATGTGAGGGTAAAGAGGGTGCAGGTACTACAATGGGAGGTTAATCCTCGGTAGTACTTACTCTAGTTGTACTTACTCTAGTTGTATTGCGGGAGTGAGCATGCTCGTTATTTCCCGCCTCCTATATGTGTGTAGGTGTTATATGTATCGTTGGAATGGCTATGGATGTGTGTGTAGTCTGTATTTTTAGCCAATTGGCGACATCGGAAACGAAGGCTTAGGGTGGATCTGTATGGTACCATTCTCACTATAGACGGTACCGTCTCGCCCGAAGGCTTAGGTAGCCATCAGCTTAGGTGAACCATATGATACCCATCTCGCCTTGTACCATTTTTGCCAACCCCAGATGGGACGTCACAACGTCGTCCACTTATTCCAGGTACCTATTTTACAGCTAGGTGAACTGAGGCTAACACATGAAAGGAGACAAGCCCAATTTGTCTCCGCCCGGCCGGGATTGGACCCCCGACCCCTCGTGTGTGAGACGAGAGCTCTACCTACTAGGCTACGGGCTGTGTGTAGGTGTGTGTGTGTGTGTGTGTGTGTGTGTGTGTGTGTGTGTGTGTGTGTGTGTGTGTGTGTGTGTGTGTGTGACAGAAGGCGAAATATGGAAGAGCTGGGCGTTCTATTGTTAAGGGTGGAAATACATGGATGAAGATACGCGAACACTTAATAATAGATAATGCTTATGCATAGATTTATAATCAGAAGTTGCGCTAGTGAGCAATATGTTCTCGCTCATATGTACGTATATTTACATACATATGTGCATATGACCATATAAATACACGTACAGTACATATATATATTATATACCTTATATTCTCAACCGGGCTCGAACCATTGACAGCACATACACACAGACATACATGTGTGTGTGTGTGTGTGTGTATACAAACAGGCTACGTAACAGCCATCAATACAGCCCCACAGTACAGACACTATAACTCACATTCCACCACCCACACTTACTGAATAATACACACACACGCGCACACACATGCACAAATACACACACACGCACAATGACAATATATAGATAGATAGATAGATAAATAGATATAGATAAGATAGATAGATTGATCTAGGATTATTTTGTCTACATCCTTTACAAGAAAAAACTATATGTAACATGTAATACGGTATATGTTCTCTATAAAACTATATGTAACATGTAATACGGTATATGTTCTTCTCTATAAAACTATATGTAACATGTAATACGGTATATGTTCTCTATAAAACTATATGTAACATGTAATACGGTATATGTTCTCTATAAAACTATATGTAACATGTAATACGGTATATGTTTCTTCTCTATAAAACTATATGTAACATGTAATACGGTATATGTTCTCTATAAAACTATATGTAACATGTAATACGGTATATGTTCTCTATAAACTATATGTAACATGTAATACGGTATATGTTCTTCTCTATAAAACTATATGTAACATGTAATACGGTATATGTTCTCTATAAAACTATATGTAACATGTAATACGGTATATGTTCTCTATAAAACTATATGTAACATGTAATACGGTATATGTTTTCTCTATAAAACTATATGTAACATGCAATACGGTATATGTTCTCTATAAAACTATAATTATGTAACATGTAATACGGTACCGGTATATGTTCTTCTCTATAAAAACTATATGTAACATGTAATACGGTATATGTTCTCTATAAAACTATATGTAACATGTAATACGGTACATGTTCTCTATAAAACTATATGTAACATGTAATACGTATATGTTCTCTATAAAACTATATGTAACATGTAATACGGTATATATTCTCTATAAAACTATATGTAACAGTCATGTAATACGGTATATGTTCTCTATAAAACTATATGTAACATGTAATACGGTATATGTTCTTCTCTATAAAACTATATGTAGCATGTAATACGGTATATGTTCTCTATAAAACTAAATGTAACATGTAATACGGTATATGTTCTTCTCTATAAACTATATGTAACATGTAATACGGTATATGTTCTCTATAAAACTATATGTAACATGTAATACGGTATATGTTCTTCTCTATAAACTATATGTAACATGTAATACGGTATATGTTCTCTATAAAACTATATGTAACATGTAATACGGTATATGTTCTTCTCTATAAAACTATATGTAACATGTAATACGGTATATGTTCTTCTCTATAAAACTATATGTAACATGTAATACGGTATATGTTCTCTATAAAACTATATGTAACATGTAATACGGTATATGTTCTCTATAAAACTATATGTAACATGTAATACGGTATATGTTCTTCTCTATAAAACTATATGTAACATGTAATACGGTATATGTTCTCTATAAAACTATATGTAACATGTAATACGGTATATGTTCTTCTCTATAAAACTATATGTAACATGCAATACGGTATATGTTCTCTATAAAACTATATGTAACATGTAATACGGTATATGTTCTCTATAAAACTATATGTAACATGTAATACGGTATATGTTCTTCTCTATAAAACTATATGTAACATGCAATACGGTATATGTTCTCTATAAAACTATAATTATGTAACATGTAATACGGTACCGGTATATGTTCTTCTCTATAAAACTATATGTAACATGTAATACGCTATATGTTCTCTATAAAACTATAATTATGTAACATGTAATACGGTACCGGTATATGTTCTTCTCTATAAAACTATATGTAACATGTAATACGGTATATGTTCTCTATAAAACTATATGTAACATGTAATACGGTATATGTTCTTCTCTATAAAACTATATGTAACATGTAATACGGTATATGTTCTCTATAAAACTATAATTATGTAACATGTAATACGGTATATGTTCTTCTCTATAAAACTATATGTAACATGCAATACGGTATATGTTCTCTATAAAACTATATGTAACATGTAATTCGGTATATGTCTCTATAAAACTATATGTAACATGTAATACGGTATATGTTCTCTATAAAACTATATGTAACATGTAATACGGTATATGTTCTTCTCTATAAAACTATATGTAACATGTAATACGGTATATGTTCTCTATAAAACTATAATTATGTAACATGTAATACGGTATATGTTCTCTATAAAACTATATGTAACATGTAATACGGTATATGTTCTCTATAAACTATATGTAACATGTAATACAGTATATGTTCTTCTCTATAAAACTATATGTAACATGTAATACGGTATATGTTCTCTATAAAACTATATGTAACATGTAATACGGTATATGTTCTCTATAAAACTATATGTAACATGTAATACGGTATATGTTCTTCTCTATAAAACTATATGTAACATGCAATACGGTATATGTTCTCTATAAAACTATAATTATGTAACATGTAATACGGTACCGGTATATGTTCTTCTCTATAAAACTATATGTAACATGTAATACGGTATATGTTCTCTATAAAACTATATGTAACATGTAATACGGTACATGTTCTCTATAAAACTATATGTAACATGTAATACGGTATATGTTCTCTATAAAACTATATGTAACATGTAATACGGTATATATTCTCTATAAAACTATATGTAACAGTCATGTAATACGGTATATGTTCTCTATAAAACTATATGTAACATGTAATACGGTATATGTTCTTCTCTATAAAACTATATGTAGCATGTAATACGGTATATGTTCTCTATAAAACTAAATGTAACATGTAATACGGTATATGTTCTTCTCTATAAACTATATGTAACATGTAATACGGTATATGTTCTCTATAAAACTATATGTAACATGTAATACGGTATATGTTCTTCTCTATAAACTATATGTAACATGTAATACGGTATATGTTCTCTATAAAACTATATGTAACATGTAATACGGTATATGTTCTTCTCTATAAAACTATATGTAACATGTAATACGGTATATGTTCTTCTCTATAAAACTATATGTAACATGTAATACGGTATATGTTCTCTATAAAACTATATGTAACATGTAATACGGTATATGTTCTCTATAAAACTATATGTAACATGTAATACGGTATATGTTCTTCTCTATAAAACTATATGTAACATGTAATACGGTATATGTTCTCTATAAAACTATATGTAACATGTAATACGGTATATGTTCTTCTCTATAAAACTATATGTAACATGTAATACGGTATATGTTCTCTATAAAACTATAATTATGTAACATGTAATACGGTACCGGTATATGTTCTTCTCTATAAAACTATATGTAACATGTAATACGGTATATGTTCTCTATAAAACTATATGTAACATGTAATACGGTATATGTTCTTCTCTATAAAACTATATGTAACATGTAATACGGTATATGTTCTCTATAAAACTATATGTAACATGTAATACGGTATATGTTCTTCTCTATGAAACTACACAGTAGATAGATAAATGTATAGATATAGATACATATATATAGTTAGAAAACAAATAACAAAGAAAACGGTAAAGCAAGTACGACACTACGTAATAGCAAAGAAAACGGGAAAGTCTGCGTTGAAATTGGCTAGCCCATTGCCGGCGAGGTGACTTATTAATTCATACAGGTAATTTTACAGGCACGAAGAGAGAGAGAGAGAGAGAGAGAGAGAGAGAGAGAGAGAGAGGAGAGAGAGAGAGAGAGAGAGAGATTAATAAGAGAGTGACTTATTAATTCATACAGGTAATTTTACAGGCACGAAGAGAGAGAGAGAGAGAGAGAGAGAGAGAGAGAGAGAGAGAGAGAGAGAGAGAGAGAGAGAGAGAGAGAGAGATAATGAGAGTGAGTGAGTGAGAGAGAGAAAAAGAAAGAGAGAAAGAAAGCAAAAGAGAGAGATAGGGAAGCAATAACGTGATGGAGAAGAGGGAGAAATTGAATAAAAAAAAGAGAGAGAGCAAGTGAGAGGGTCTAGGAGAGAGATATTGTATGTGTGTGTTTGTGTGGGATTCTTTGTGGTGTGCTGAGAAAGAAAGAGAGAGAGAATATGGGTGGTGTGTTGAGAGAAAGAGAGAGAGAGATAATAATATGTGTGTATGTGTGGTGTGTTGAGAGAAAGAGAGAGAGAGAATGTGTGTGTGTATGTGTGCGATCTTTGTGGTGTATTGAGAGAGCGTGAGAGTAAGAGGGTTCAGGAAAGAGAGAGTGAGGGTGAGAGGTTTCAAGAGAGAGAGAGAGAGAGAGAATATATACATTTGTTATTATATTGTGATGATGGTATTTGTTAACTTATAATATTCTTTGGCTATCACAAGTTGGAGGTAGTAACACGCTCCATCAAGGGTGTAGCAGTTATTTTGTTGTCTATTTATGTATTTATTTATTTTTAGTTTCCTCGCTAGACCTTCATCAAGCTTTAATAAACACCCTTAGACACACTTCAAGATATATTTGTATATTTTTCGGTAGAAAAATGTCCCGGGACGAAGGCCGGTTTCTTATAAAAATACAGGCTCTCTAACGCTTGCCATGAAAATATCGACACCTAACGCTCGCCAGGAAAAAAACAACACTTAAATGGCACGAATGGTGTAAATATTTACAAACAAATGGGGAAAAGGGTCTCAAAATTGCCAAACTGATGGAACGTTCGTCTTAAAATCTCAAAACTAATGAGGATAAACATGAGGAGAAGGGATCTAGAAAAACGACATACCTACTTTTAAACAAACTGACAATTTGATCATGTCGTCAGGGCAAACAACTTAGGATACCCTTACTCCGTATTCCACACTAGCCCCATGTCTCCTTTCCCCCATTCTCTAACCCTATGCTAATTATTCCTTTATTTGCCCAACCTTACTCCCTATACTGCTTTAATCGAGTTTAGGAGTAAAGTTGGTTAGTGGAGAGAACATAATAATTATCTCCACCACTCCTGTTTGCATTCTCTCAACCTATTTGTATCGTTTCTTTCCCCCCAATCAGTCAACCTTACTTCCTAATACACATCGTCCTAGTAACTATCGTCCAATTAGCTTAACCTCAGTTGTATTGTAACATGCTAGAAACGGTCATAAGAGACAGACTCGTAAATCACTTAGAGGAAAATAACATACTTAAAGATACTCAACACGGCTTTCGTAAAAAAAACGTTCCTGTTTAACAAAACTCTTAGACTTCTTCCACGATATCCTCAACCTCTACGATGAGAGTAAAGCTGTAGATATTATATACCTTGATTTTCAAAAGGCCTTTGACAAAGTTCCCCACAAACGTTTACTGCTAAAACTAAAGCCATGGAATACAAGACAGTGTGTTGAAATGGATAGAAAATTGGCTCAGCGACAGAAAGCAAAGAGTAGTCATAAACGGTAAGGCATCTAAATGGACCATGTAAGTAGCAGGGTACCCCAGGGATCGGTACTAGGACCAATTTTCTTTCTAATTTACATCAACGACATAGATGAGGGTCTCACCTGTACAATCTCAAAATTTGCTGACGATACAAAAATTGCAAAATAGCGTACTCTCAAAAGATCAAGTTGACGATATGCGTCACATTGGGCCCAAATTTGGCAAATGAGTTTCAATGCGGATAAATTTAAAGTACTACATATCGGATACCTAAATGAGAAAGCAAACTATTCGATGAATGGCACTCCGCTTAAGAATGTAAACAGAGAAACCGATCTGGGAGTAACAATATCGAGTAACCTAAAACCGAGTCAACAATGTTCAGAAGTTGTTAAGAAGGCAAACAAAATAATTGGCTTTATAGGCAGGTCATTTGAGCGTAAATCCAAAGACGTTATCCTAACCCTTTACAATTCCTTAGTCCGCCCTCTTCTGGAATACTGCGTTCGTTGCTGGTGCCCTTATTACCAAAAAGACATAAACAAGCTAGAACGAGTTCAACGTAGAGTTACCAAAATGATACCTAGCCTAAAGAACAAACCATACGAAGAGCGTCTTAGAGAATTAAATCTATTTCCTTTAGCCCAGCGCAGATTAAGAGGTGACTTAATTCAAGTGTTCAAAATCATCAAAGGCATCGACAATATGAACTGTAGTAAGTACTTCACTATCGACCAATCTAATTACACGCGGGGAAACGGTTTCAAAATTATTGGTAAATCTTTTAACTCACACGAATCTAAGAATTTCTTCTTCAATCGAGTTGTCAACTTGTGGAATGGGCTTCCCCGAGACGTTATAGACTGCAGCACCGTTGATTCATTTAAACTCCGCTTAGACAAATATCTCGCATCAAACCCGCGACTGACTGCGTTTGTAAATTAATAACTTTATTTTATCCTCCCCTCAGTTACTAACCCATATGTCCCCTACTAACTCCTAGTCCTGCCACGGACATTAGTTCCAGGGCAGTAGCTCCCTTTCCAATGTTCCCTTACCCACTCTAAACCACTGTTTGGACACTTGATCCTCAGTGTTTTGGAGGACAAGCAGCCTAGAAGGGTCACTAGACCTGTTGTTGCTTGATTTCCTTTGTACTTTGTACTCCTTTGTACTTTGTACATAATCCCCACCACTCCCCCCTCCTTCACAATCCCTCACCCTCACTCCCTATCTCGCCCTACCACAATCCCTCTTATCTCTGCATTCTCTCAACCTTCTATCAACGTATGTTATTCTATTTGATCCATTTGCCTCCCTATTAGCCTCACAATCCCTCTTATCGCTGCATTCTCTCTATCTTTCTATCAACGTATATTATTCTACTTGATCCATTTGCCTCCCTATTAGCCTTACAATCCCTCTTATCTCTGCATTCTCTCTATCTTTCTATCAACTTATGCTATTTTAATTTATCTATCACTCCTATTTCTGCATTCTCTCAACCTTTCAATCAATTATATATGTATGCTATTCTATTATATGTATTTGACTACCTTTTCCGCCTCACCCCATAAAGACTTTCGGTTCCTTGGGTTCGCTGGAGACTCCACTTTAGGGGATTTATACTACCTTGTCACTCCTACTCCCTACCTACTCAGTCCAAACCCTTTTCACTCCTAGCAACAGCTCCCCACGTTTACCAACTTCTTCTACCCCCTCCCCTAAGATGTGTGTGTGTGTGTGTGTGTTTGTGTGTACAAAGTACAAAGGAGTACAAAAGGAGTACAAAGGAAATCAAGATACAACAGGTATAGTGACCCTTCTAGACTGCTTGTCCTCCAAAACACTGAGGATCAAGTGTCCAAACAGTGGTTTAGAGTTTGGGAAAGGGAACTACTGCCCTGGAACTAATGTCCGTGGCAGGATTAGGAAGTTAGTAGGGAACAGATGGGTTAGTAACTGAGGGGAGGATAAAATAAAGTTTTTCTTTTAGGAAATGCAGTCAGTCGCGGGTTTGAATGGGTGATATTTGTCTAGGCGAAGTTTAAATGAATCAACGGTGCTGCAGTCTATAACGTCTCGGGGAAGCCATTCCACAAGTTGACAACTCGATTGAGGAAGAAATGTTTAGATTTGTGTGAGTTAAAAGATTTACCAATAATTTGCAACCGTTTCCCCGCGTGTAATTAGATTGGTCGATAGTGAAGTACTTACTACAGTTCATATTGGCGATGCCTTTGATGATTTTGAACACTTGAATTAAGTCGCCTCTTAATCTGCGCTGGGTTAAAGGAAATAGATTTAATTATCTAAGACGCTCCTCGTATGGTTTGTTCTTTAGGGCTAGGTATCATTTTGGTAACTCTACGTTGAATTCGTTCTAGCTTGTCTATATATATTTGGTAATAAGGGCACCAGGATTGAACGCAGTATTCCAGAGAGGGCGGACTAAGGAATTGTCAAGGGTTAGGATAACGTCTTTGGATTTATGCTCAAATGACCGGCCTATAAAGCCAATTATTTTGTTTGCCTTCTTAACAACTTCTGAACATTGTTGACTCGGTTTTAGGTTACTCAATGAGTATAATAATAATAATAATAATAAAAATATTAATAATATTAAACGGTTTATTGATAATTGCAGCCGTAGGCTGAAAATGTACATAAGAAGAGTTTTCAGCTTAACTCTAACTTATATTATCTTATAATAAGGACCAAAGCTTGAGGTTGTATAAGAGCTGTTTGACGAGATCAATATTATGAACTAGGTTGGCATATGATTTTCCAGATTGAGATACTAATGTTGCAAAGGAGCTATTGACTAGTAAACATTGTGTACAAGGTATGCTGTAAGATATAATAGTTACACATTAATGTAGTATGTGTGTGTGTGAGAGAGAGAGAGAGAGGAGAGAGAGAGAGAGAGAGAGATAGAGAAGAGAGAGAGAGGAGTAATGTTGAAAGCAATATACCTGAGAGCTGAAAGGGAGGACATTTCGATGATGATAATAATGATAAAGAGAAAATAACGAACAAAAATTAAGATAAAACAGCAAGCAAAGGCCAACTATGGGAAAATTGAAGTATATAAATAGAACACAAGTTAATTACTGGACCTGTATACAGTATATATTAACTGATGAATAATCATGTAAATTGTTAAATTGTTATATTTAAGACAGAATGATAGAGAAACAATTAAGATTTAATAGATTTAATATATTAAAAGTTCGTATAGGAGAGAGAGAGAGAGAGAGACAGCGTTAGAAAGGAGAAAGCGGGATACTATGAAAAGCAATATATCTGAGAGCTGAAAGGGAGGGGAAGGAAATTCGTTGATAAAGGCATGATAAATCAGAGGAAGCAATACAATTGATATCGTGTGTAATAAAGGTCCTTCATTTTTTTCCTGAACGGATCCTATTAAGGGGATAGTGACCGGTTTTTTGGTCTATGAATTCATGTATTCCCTTTTGTTTAGTTCCTCTATAGACCTCCATCAAACTTAGAACAAACACCTCCTAGACCCCCCTTAAAAACACCTCCTAGACCCCCTTAAAACACCTCCTAGACCCCCCTTAAAACACCTCCTAGACCCCCCTTAAAACACCTCCTAGACCCCCCTTAAACACCTCCTAGACCCCCCTTAAAGATAAATTTGTACATTTTTCGGTATAAAATCCTCTTGAAATTACAGGCTCGCTATCGCTCGCGAGGAAAAAATCGACGCCTAAATGACACGAAAGGTCTTAAAATCGCTAAACTAATGGGCTGAACGTCTTATAATCTGAAAACTAATGGGGCTAAGCATGAGGAAGAAAGGGGACCAGATAAACGACCCATCTCCCCTTAAATGTTATAGTCACCATTGGAGGACGACCCAGCTCCCTGTTAACCCTTCTCTATCCTCATTTTGTTTCCAGCTGAGGGTAAATTGCCATGTTACTATCTTGGTTACTCAGCTATAATGTAGATTTTTGGACTATGTTGTTAATTATGATGAAAACTAGGCATTAATACGACACAGAGACATGGTAGTTTCATATTTGTCCATTAAGTATAGACAAATCAGCTGCTAAGGGATTCAATTCACCATCAGCTGAACAAAATAGACTATAGCACCGTAAAAATAAATGTATGTGTGATCATGGATGCATATGGCAGTGTTAGTCTATTCGCTGTAAGTAGGCGAGAAATCATGACCTCTAACTTCTGTAACTAAACAACGACTAGATTTGGGAAGAGTCAGTCAAGGAATAGATGTGGAAATTTACAGCCAATTTGCTCCAGCTCTGTTTGAGTTACAGAGGATAGACGTCATTATTTATCGCCTACTTGAAGGGAATAGACTATAGTACTGCGCAGGGTATGCATTGACTTCCATTATGCTCTTTCCTTCTCTATATGCCTAAAATAGAAATAACTATTTTTGGTTCATTTTCTCGGAGACTTATATTCGTTTCAGCAAATGCAAATTATATGTCAAACGTGATGTATTGATAACTGGTTATCTGATGATGATAATGGAAAATGGGCGGATAATATACATGCTTAGATTGATATGCAGGATTCGAAACTGCATAATAAATCGTAGGCTTGTCCACCATTCTTATAACTGTCTTCGTAGCGCAATGGATAAATGCACTGAATTCGGTGTGAGCATCCTAGGTTCTAATCCCTGACTGCCACATGTATTTGTTGATTTCATTAATTGAGTTTAGGAGTAAAATCGGTTGGTGGAGGTAACATAATAATATGAAGAATCAATTTCAAATACAAATGTTTATTGATATAATAGATACAAATTTACATTTACATTTTCACTTCTTAATATAGTATTTGATTACTTTCTACCATGACAAGAACACTGAATATCCAATGGTATTTATTATGCCCTCTAATCCTTTACACACATTACATATTTAGTGCAATGGAACACCCAGAATATCATAATAATTAAGAAAAGGAAAAATTATTATATGCAATATCTGTTTTCTATTTTGAGACCCTGGGCTTGACGATAATTAGACAGATAGAATTAGAGCCTGTGTGTGTGTGTGTGTGTGTGTGTGTGTGTGTGTGGACAAGCAGTGGTGTGTGTATGTGAGGCAAAAAGGAGAGATAGAGAGAAAGAGAGATAAAATGGAAAGGGAACAACAAATCTAAATGCAATAGGAAAAGGGCAGCAAAATATTCTAAGGCCAAGAAAATCGAGCTTACATACAGTAGCTATCTGGGACCCGTGCTGGAAGAGAGGCAGTGTGAGTGAGGAATAAGAAGCATACGAGGAGAGAAGGACGGGGAGAAAAGATAACACTTCCTGAGAGAGAGAGAGAGAGAGCTACATAGAGCTACATAGATACACAGACCACAAGGTCCTTACTAGACAGTCTGGCCTTACAAACTATACTGTATATACATAATTATATATATATATATATATATATATTGTGACGCACCCAGTGCGTGGCAACTTAACCTGATTGTACTCCTTGGTACTCCACTGTATCGACACGGTGCGGGGCCGTGTACCGTGTTCGCTGCTTATATTGAGTGTGACAACGTATAACTATGTTCTTTGTATCTCTGCAAAGGTCTCGTCATTTGCTAACCAGTGGTGGGTTTTGTTTTAAGCCATGTCGAGACCTTCCATTTAATATGTAGTATCAATAGAGAAGTTGATAGATGAGATAATAGGAATTCAGAGAGAGAGAGTGAGTTAGACTTCAGAGCGAGAGGGTAGCAATGGTTGCCAGACGTATGGACCGGTTGGCAGCCCTGCGCTTATAGCTAGGTGCGACAGGGTTGGTAGTACATTGCCGCCTGCATATGCTGCCGGGCTGCCCATGTTGTCGTACTGCACATTGCATGGAGGCTCGCTGTGTGTTCCATGATCAGGTTGCCTAGAACCTTTGAGATTCTAACATCCCTTGCCCTCTCTCCCAATTTCTCACGGTTGCACTCTTTCTCTCTGACGACATTACTCTCATTTAATTCTTCTCTCTATTTAAATGCATACCCTTCCCTTGAGGTCTAAAGGAGTTTCAGCACTCACCTCTCGTATTACTCTTAGGACAAGCATATATTTACATGTATTAGATTTAAGGGGTTAATGTGAACAGCGATCTTCTTGATGAGGATAGTTTGGTGAACGTTCTACATGTTCACGAGTTATATGCCCAGCTCATCATCCAATTTGTGACTAGACTAGTGCCATGTGTAAGAGCCCGACCATGCCCAGGAGTTGTCTGTAGAGGGGCGAGGACTTAGCCTTGATTTTGCCTACCGAGCCAGGAGCGAGTGTAGTACCAGAGACTACAGCTCGCTCGTAGTGCCGGTATAGTAGAGTAACGTAATTTATCTGTCCTTGTGTTCTCTGCAGTCTTTTCCTGGGTTCTCGCTTTCGGTGCTGGGACTCGTTGTTCCTGTGACTTGGCCTGCTAGCTAGAACACATGGGGATGATGAGTGGGTTATATCTTTATTTTACTATGCATTGCAGCTCTCTTTAAGTTTATGTATGTAACACTTTACAATACACATTACTCACACACAAGACAACACTATTAATACTTTCATGTATCAATTAACTGCACTGTCGTTTTGCTGCTGTGTCCGGAGTTCTGTTGCGTAGGGCGCATACAGACTCAGAGGGGAGACAGAGTGAGAGAAGCGAAGTAGCCTATGCGGTAGTAGGCTACCGGCGCAGTACTGTTGCCTGCAACCTTTTAGTTATTCCAAATATAGATTCATTATTACAATAAGTGACTACTATTTATGTTCCTTCCATGTGTATTATTAGGTATCTACTGGATCATGAACATCTTGTATGCTACATGCTAGTGCATGTTAGTAGGGGACAGTTATTCTAGTGCACGCGCTTTCAAGTAGGCGTGTACATTTGTCATTTAGCTTTTCACTGTCATACCTTTAGCCTGCTTCTATTCTACATTATTAGAGGCTTAATATTAACGTAGTTTCTTGAGTATTGCATTTCTTTAGTCATAACGTAACCTATAAATGTCTGAGGGAGTTTAGCCTCATAGCCTACCCCTGTTGTACACTTTCGCCGAGTTAAGGTACCTCGTTACCATAGACGATAACTCTGTAGGGCGTTGGTGCTTTTGTTGTCTGGAGCATATAGTATTTGGGACTGGAATCGAGCGTGTCGTTGTCACATAAGCCATTTCTGTCCTACGATCAAGAATCCCGAATATGTATTGCCGATCCAGCCGTAACAAAATGGCGACCTTGCACAAGATTCAGTAGTATCCTATCACATGTTTTTTTGGAGAACTATTCTATGCTACCTAGTAGAGCTGGCTAGAATTTTCTTGCATATTGGAGGAATTTTTATTGTGTCATTATTGTATTGGTGGACTTGCAGATTGTTTCGTTGGGGGTGTCTAGAGTAGAGTCATTCAAGCATCTTTAACATTTTGTGAGTCGAGACTGCAATTAGTAATAAGCACTTCTTTTTTTTTATGAACAGCAATTGTATAACCAGCACTATGTCTAATGACTCATCATTTACGGGGGAGGATAACACGGTACAGCCTAGTAACCAGCAAGTACAACAGATGTTTAGGGAGGGGAGTGTTATAAGTGGAGAGAGGGATGCCCGGGCATTTTTGCAGACACCTTTGACCGAACAGCGCCTGCAGGCTATTGATTGTTACGGTCTTCGCTGTTTAGCCACGGTTTTGGGGCGGGACTGTCCTGACAGTTGGCCCAAGAAGAATTTGGTGGCATGTTTGTTGGGTGATGGCGATGGGGCGGTGGGTGGAGTGGGGTCTTGGGGGGTTCCCTCCAAGCCTCCATTCCACCCTACCCCTGAGCTGGGCCCTCAGCCAGCGAGTCTTAGCACGATGCAGCAGGAGGGTTCTCAAGGGCAAGCTGGCTTACCCGTAAACACGTCTCGGTGTGGATCCCCCATTTTGTGCTCTCCCCCCCCAGGCCTGTCTCCTGAGATGTTATTTCAGCTAGAACTAGCTAAGTTTAAGCTGCAGGAGACTCAGATACAGATACAACAGGCTAGTATAGAACGCATAGAGGTTGCTAGAATCCAAGCCAATCAGGATGCAACCAGGTACCAGGCTGAAATGGATGTCGAGAAGTCTAGAGTAGAGACCACGGGGCGTCATCTCGGTGGTGGGCACCGGGTTACAGACTCACTTTCGCATTTAATTAAGTTAGTACCCGCATTTGATGAGACAGCAGTGACTGAGTTTTTTGCTCGTTTCGAAAAGAAGTGTCGTGAGTATGACTGGCCGGAGGTTAAATGGGCAGCATTAGTTTCATCACGTCTAGTGGGTAAGGGGTTGAAAGCCTACGATGCACTGTCACTGGACGAGAGTGTAGTGTATGGACTGGTGAAGGAGGCTGTGCTCCGGGCCTACGAACTGCAACCCGAAACTTATAG
>JBAKBP010022240.1:0-39173 GCA_037953745.1 Lithodes maja
TCTTAGTGCGTTAGTTCAGAAAATAAATATTCAGAGGTTGAACCTCAAGCTAATCCTAGACTTCGGGGGTTGCACCTCTATATGAAAATGTTAATCAGGGTGTGTTAAGAAACGGGGCTTTCCGAGATACCACTCCTACCTACCTGTATCCATTACCAAGAATTGTAGTTACCAAACCTCCCATAGATAAATTCAATATGGCTGGAAATGAACCCCAGGCTTTTCATTTGAGCGTTACGCATGGGCAGGCAACGAAGCCTTTCACTGGTTTGGAAGAACACAGAAATATCTTTTCAGTCTTAGATGACGTTGATACGGAAATCACGGCAAAAGGTATTACTCAGGAGAGGGCCAAAATTGACATTTTTCGCTCGAAAATACTCCAGCAGGATACCTTTTGGCATGCGATGATCTTATCAATGCTGAGACTCACGATGAGTTTAAAGTAGAGTTCCTTGAGAAGTTCGGATCTTCAGCAAAGGGAGAATTTGCGTAATTCCATGACTTCGCCGATCAGCTATTGAAGCAAAAGAAAAATCAGTCTGTGGACACATTATTGGCGCAGTGTTCACAATTCGCAAATTGTATGTCGCATGACCTAATTCGTCACACCTGGTTTGAGGATAGTAAAACAACGCTAGAGCAGCTGAGTAAATTGATGGGTTATGTAATGGTACTTAGTGCCTTGCCAGACACCGTGAAACCGATCGCTAGAAGGATTGACTTTCCCACTACGATGTCTCTAAATAAATTCACAAAGGAACTACGGAAGTCTTGTGATACTAGCGGTATAACCACCGAGCAAATTCAGTTTTCATGTGCGGCCGTTAGGAATTCCTTACCTGTTTCCCCAGCTGCATCTGGACCTAAGCAGAATCAACCTAGAAATACCCAACCTAATAGAAATTCCCAACCTAATAGAAGTCCCCAGGCCAGTTTTCCTCCCAAAAACCAGAAACCGACACAGATAGGTCAGAGTAGACAGTGTCACAGCTCTCAAACATGGAATTATCAATCCCCCCATTTTCAAGGCAATGGCGCTCGCCCGGAAGCCCATGGCGGTAGCGGCGGCGCACAGGCGCCGGTCATAATGAGTGGTAGCGCCAATGGTCAGAACAGGGATGTTATATGTTTTTATTGTGTTATACAGGGTCACATTGTACCTCGTTGTAACATCAAAGCCAAAGAGCTACACAAATATATGGCAGGTAAGCAACCTTTCTGTCGTAGATGTAAAAATAATGACCACCGGACCGGAAATTGCCCGGAAGTGAAGGTCGATACAGATGACTGGAGGGCGAGTCACCCTGGATCGGGGGAAGCTTACGACCACACCCAAGCAAATCAAACGTAAAGGATCAATGTACACAGACTCCGGAATTTCCTACTTTAATGATAAGTGCACTCATGCATTCACCTAACTCATTAATTATGAAGTCATGTGTAAATAATGCAGCTATAAGTGTTTTAATTAATACAGGTTCTCCTGTGAACCTTAAGTCTAGCTCTGCATTTAACAAATTGAATCATGATGATTCGTTAAAACTTGAATTCCCGGATGTTAACCTACAGAGTGTTTCAGGGGATAATATTTTAATTTCGGGGGTTACCTACTTACCGATGGAATTGTAGGAGGACTTTGATTTAATGACGGAGAAAGTGTACGTTGTGGAGGGGATAATCATTTCTTCAGACCTTCTGTTGGGTTTTAAAACAATGAAGGATAGGAAATTCTTAGTTATGTGAGAGATGAATGGGGTATCTATTAACCTATTGAGGACCAGCGACGCACTGTTTGCATCCAAAATGTTTGTAACGCTGAACCCCAGCGTCACATAAGGTGCGTCACGGTTAATTACTCCGGTCCTATGGCACCTAGATTGCTCAGATTTGTATGGGAACTGTGTAAGTATCCCACGAAGCAATGCCGATGGTTGAGAACTCTCAAAGTCCAACCGCGTGAGCGCGAATGCGCAAAAACCTGATTTTGCCTACCCATTTCCCATGTTAATTCCGACTTTCGGGCGCACCGTAGGACCCCTTAATGACCTAGGGATCGGGTTTTTTTTTGTGGGTTTTCGTTAATTTCTAACCCATTCCTGGTGTTTTTTGGAGAAAAAAAACATTTTCACAACCTGCCGGTCCTGGGTGGTACATTTATTATTAACTAGCTGGGGTTCAGTGGGTTAATGGTACTTTCATTGAGGCATCATCTAGTTCTCCTGAGGGTTTACAATTTGTATCAAGGGGTATACGTAAGGGCGTTGTAAAGAATGGTAAAACTGTTAAAGCAAAGCGTCATACATTTGGTTGTAAGATCGCGGGCGGCCGACGCCGGCCTGACCACGCAGAATGCTCCGTGATCCCAACCACCAATATTATATTACATGATTATTTAGAACAATCTATGAGGGATTCTGATATTCTCATTCACTGTAATACTATCATTGAACCGCATTCTGCGATAGCGGGGTATCCTCTAACTCGGTATAAATGCACTACTATTACAGGCTGATGATCTCTGATACAGCCTGATCACAACAACATACAATTACGTTAATAATGTATACAAGGAAAAAGATAGAGAGCGTAATTAAATCACTGGAATGATTTAATGCAAACAAGAAGAAGGTATAATTAAAGATACTCTAAACAATAATAAACTGTCACTCCTATATTAAAGAAAGTGAATGAAAGTCCTAAAGCATCGAACAGGAATCTTCTGAAGAAAGTCTGATGCTGCTTAAGATGATCGAATCAGATTTTGAACTGTTATATAAAGCAGGAACAAGATATGACAAGTGTATGGACATACAGTCTTAACTGGCACGGGAATAACGATAAATGCGCAATAGTATTAACTCCAACAACAAGAGAAGTACTTCCTCAGGCAACGCAAAAAGCCTGCTCGGGTGGTGCAACTCAACAACAACCAAGGCTTACAATCAACGTGAATAAAAATGCTGCATACATAACATAAGAGTTTATAATCCTAATCGGGTGTCTGCTAGGCGAATAAAGTCTAGCTGGGATGTCGTAGGCTAGGAAACAATGGCTGAGCAAGCGGCTCGTAGCCTAGCGAGGTCCTTAAGACTGTACGGCCAAATTACGTTAAATGACGGGGTGCTCTCTTGAGAGATCCAGATCGCTAGTATCTGGTTCTCTCCTGGCGACCCTCTTCAAGTCAAAGCAAAACGAGTTAGCACAGTCTTGGGTACAAAGGAGTACAAAGGAGTACAAAGGAAATCAAGCAACAACAGGTATAGTGACCCTTCTAGGCTGCTTGTCCTCCAAAACACTGAGGATCAAGTGTCCAAACAGTGGTTTAGAGTGGGTAAGGGAACATTGGAAAGGGAACTACTGCCCTAGAACTAATGTCTGTGGCAGGATTAGGAAGTTAGTAGGGGACAGATGGGTTAGTAACTGAGGGGGGTATACAATAAAGTTATTCATTTACAAACGCAGTCAGTCGCGGGTTTGATGCGAGATATTTGTCTAAGCGGAGTTTAAATGAATCAACGGTGCTGCAGTCTATAACGTCTCGGGGAAGCCCATTCCACAAGTTGACAACTCGATTGAAGAAGAAATTCTTAGATTCGTGTGAGTTAAAAGATTTACCAATAATTTTGCAACCGTTTCCCCGCGTGTAATTAGATTGGTCGATAGTGAAGTACTTACTACAGTTCATATTGTCGATGCCTTTGATGATTTTGAACACTTAAATTAAGTCGCCTCTTAATCTGCGCTGGGTTAAAGGAAATAGATTTAATTCTCTAAGACGCTCTTCGTATGGTTTGTTCTTTAGGCTAGGTATCATTTTGGTAACTCTACGTTGAACTCGTTCTAGCTTGTTTATATCTTTTTGGTAATAAGGGCACCAGGATTGAACGCAGTATTCCAGAAGAGGGCGGACTAAGGAATTGTAAAGGGTTAGGATAACATCTTTGGATTTATGCTCAAATGACCTGCCTATAAAGCCAATTATTTTGTTTGCCTTCTTAACAACTTCTGAACATTGTTGACTTGGTTTTAGGTTACTCGATATTGTTACTCCCAGATTGGTTTCTTTGTTTACATTCTTAAGCTGAGTGCCATTCATCGAATAGTTTGCTTTCTCATTTAGGTATCCGATATGTAGTACTTTACATTTATCCGCATTGAAACTCATTTGCCAAATTTGGGCCCAACATGACAATTTATCTAGATTGTGTTGCATATCGTCAACTTGTTCTTTTGAGAGTACGCTATTTGCAATTTTTGTATCGTCAGCAAATTTCGAGACTGTACAGGTGAGACCCTCATCTATGTCGTTGATGTAAATTAGAAAGAGAATTGGTCCTAGTACCGATCCCTGGGGTACCCCACTACTTACATTGGTCCATTTAGATGCCTTACCGTTTATGACTACTCTTTGCTTTCTGTCGCTGAGCCAATTTTCTATCCATTTCAACACACCGTCTTGTATTCCATGCGCTTTTAGTTTTAGCAGTAATCGTTTGTGGGGAACTTTGTCAAAGGCCTTTTGAAAATCAAGGTATATAATATCTACAGCTTTACTCTCATCGTAGAGGTTGAAGATATCGTGGAAGAAGTCCAAGAGGTTTGTTAAACAGGAACGTTTTTTACGAAAGCCGTGTTGAGTATCTTTAAGTAAGTTATTTGCCTCTAAGTGATTTACGAGTCTATCTCTTATGACCGTTTCTAGCATTTTACATACAATTGATGTTAAGCTAATTGGACGATAGTTACTGGGTAGGGATTTGCTGCCTTTTTTTAATATCGGTGTTACGTTGGCTAGCTTCCACTGATCAGGCATAGTCCCAGACTGCAAGGATTCATTGAATAGCAATGTCAGTGGTTTGGAGAGCTCATCCTTAGCTTCCTTTAGAACTCTAGGTGAGATTGTATCAGGTCCAGGCGTTTTATTTACCTTGAGTTTATCTAAACAATTCAATACTTCTCTCTCTGTAACGGTGATATTGCTTAGAACATCTGAATTATCAATCTGAATCGGCGATGGTGTAGGGATATCACTGAGGTCTTCGGTTGTAAAAACTGATGCAAAGAAGGTATTGAGGGCATTACTCATTTGTACTTCGTCTTTGGTGTATTCTCCATTTTCATCGACTAACGGTCCAACAGTTGAAGTAACTACTTTTTTCTTTCTGATATAACTATAGAATTCTTTCGGGTTTGTTTTACTTTGATTCGCAACATGTAACTCCAGGGTCTTTTTACTTTGCTTAATTAACTTTTTGGCTTTGCGTCGTAGCTCTACAAATTTAACCCGTTCTTCGTCATTTTGTGAGGATTTTAATCTATCATTAGCAAATTTTTTAGCAAGCAGACAGTCTGAAATATCTTTATTCCACCATTTGGGCTTATCATTTTGGCCTGGACGCCGTATTTTCGATGGTATGCAGTCTTGCACTGCCTTAAGGTAAGTGGTTGCGAAACACTCCCAAGATGTATTTATGTCGTTATTGTTAGTCAGAAAGCTCCAGTCAGTTTCTTTAAGTTTTGATTTAAGTTTATGAAAATTTGCTTTCTTGAAATTAGGGACTTTCTCAATGCTGCTATTTGATTTGTTACTAGTAAACTTTAAAGTGAAAGTTATCGTACGATGGTCGCTGTTACTGAATTCATCACCAACATTCAAATTCTCTATTAATTCTTCTTTTGTTGCGAGTACAAGGTCAAGCACATTATTACCACGGATCGGAGATTGTACAAATTGAAAAAGTGAACTCTCTTGCAAGTTAGCATAGAGGTCGTGTCCAGAGTGTGAAGTAAGAATATCGCCCCATATAGTCACGGGTAAGTTGAAATCGCCAAGAATTACGGTATCTTGTATGTTAGTTATTTCTGCAATTTGTTCATAAATTTCACTGTCAGTTTGCACTGATTGAGATGGGGGTCTGTATAATAAAGCTAGTGTTATTTTAGTTCCTCGTTTATTATTTAATAGTACGTAAGATATGTCTATATTCGCAATTTGAGGTTTTGACATTAAGACGGGATTAAGACTTTCCTTTATAAAAAACAGAACTCCTCCTCCATTTCTATTGATCCGACTTTTCTCAAACATTGTATAACCAGGAAGCGTATATTCGGCTAAAAAGTCTCTGTCTTCCGTATTTAACCAAGATTCTGTAATGCCGATTATATCATAATGTTCTGTAAACACGATTTCCTCTAGATCTGAAAATTTATTGCGTATGCTACGAGCATTTACATAAAACACCTTAAGAGTATTAGAGTTGGATGTTACTGATTGTGCATTGTCTGAATTTTCAGTTCGTATTTGACTTACACTACCCTGTCTTGGGTCTGGTTGACCCCGTTTTTTGAACGGAAATCCTTGACTGCATCGTTCAGCAGACGACCAAGACGTGCAGCTCCTACTTCATTGAGATGTACACCATCTCCTGAAAACAAAGATTTATCATAGTAAAAATTATCCCACGTGTCGACAAAGCCGATGTTCTCCTCCCTGCAGAGTTTGGCTAGTCGGCGATTTGTACTGGTAGCTATGTTGTAGAATCGGTTTTCTACATCAATCCGGGGAACAATTCCTGAAATTAAGATTCTATTAGATTTTTCCTTGAAGGACCTGATCAGCCGCCGGTACTTGCAAAGTAGTTCCTCTGACCGCGTCCGTTGGACATCGTTAGATCCAACGTGGATGACGTACGTAGTGCTTGCGGGGGCGAGCCTGGAAACCTCTTCCAGAGCCGCAACAATGTCGTCCACGCCGCCACCTGGGATACAGAATCGCTTTCTGGTCCTGGGTGCCCTGGCGCAGAACTCGGTTAGTTGGCCACGGACCATGGAGTCGCCCACAAGCCGAACTTCTTCCGTTTCCTCTTCCTCGTCAATAGCCAGAATTTTGAAGCGGTTTTGGCATGTTGTCGGGATGACCTTCCTGGTACTGGTACTGGGATGGACATTGTTTCTCACTAACTGAAAGTTGTCCTGGGGGGGAGTGAGAGTAGAGTCATTATTATTATCTGCAACATCTAAGGTAGCTGCTGGTGTGGGTACCGGTACTGTATGCACTGGAATGGCGGTTGACATAGTAGTGGTTTCTTGGGCCGAGGGCACTCCTACGTTGAGTGTGGCAAATTCTTGAAGGGATTCAAGCTTCGTAGTCAGGGCATCGATCTTGCGGTGAGTTGCATTCAATTCATCCGCAATCTTCTCTCGGAGCTGGCAAAATCTACAAATTTGGACATCAGTATCAACAAACATGGTAGGGCCAAATTTACCGGAACAACTCGTGCAGGTTCGTTGCGGCGCCATGACGATATAATCACAATATGCCTGAAAATCACACAAATTTATGTTAGCAAAATGGTACAATTAAAGCCTGAAAATCACAAAAAATGTATGTTAGCAATGTGATACAATATTAATTCCTGAAAATCACAAAAAATTTTGTTAGCAATATGATAAAATTAATATGCCTGTAAATCACAAAAAATATGTTAGCAATAGAACACAATTTATGCCTGAAAAAAACAAAAATTTATGTTAGCAGTATGACACAGTTAAAGCCTGAAAATCACAAATGGACTAGAAATTTGTTACAAAATTTACTGGAAAAAAAAAGGTGGGAGAGGGTTAATGTAGCCTAGTGAAAAAACTGGAAAACAGTATACAGTACAGTAACAAAAAATATTTGTTAGCAATATGGTACAATTAATGCCTGTAAATCACAAAAATAATATGTTAATCACAAAAAGAATATTATGGCTGTAAATCACAAAAAATATGTTAGCAATAGAACACAATTTATGCCTGAAAATTTGCAGAGGCAAAAGCCCTCACTCGCAACACAGTGCTAAACTCACAAGGTACACAGTCAGAAAGACAACCTAGGCTTCCCACGTATCCGTTGCGATTGTACAAGTTCAACAAAACCTGGTACACATCGGAAATCACAACATCAATAGCCTTACCCCAGTCTAGCATTAAATAGCCCAGCAGACAACCAAGAAATAGGTAGGGAGACACCGCGAGTGTGTCGAACCTCTACAGATAAAATGTTAACCCCTCCAAAATTTCTAACTAAACATGGAATATCTGAGAGCTTCAGCATATAATACGATGGCCGATATATGAAATCGTGCAGAACCATAGGGGAGTTATGATGTTAAATAGATTGGAAGAATGAGAGGTAAGAATTTGAGAGAGAGAGAAAGTGTTCTATAGGTAGAAGTCGGGGACAGGTGGCAAGGGAGGTGTGAAGGGTATGTTGGTCAGGCAAGCTCTGAGCAAGGAAGGCACAAAGGCAGCAGGGAGTGCGGGGGTACCACTTCCTGATGCGGCAGGAGGGCGGCAAGGCGGCCAGCCACTCAGAGGGCCCGGCCGTGGCATGACGTCACCGAGACAACGTGTAACACTACGCGTACTACTCTCTGCCTCCTGCACTTACTCACTCACACTCTCTAGCTGTATCATTCAGTCTTATACATTAAACTTATAACTGATGATATAAAATATAATGCATTGTCACAGGCGAAAATAAAGACCACTTCTGTACTGCCTGTGACATGACGATTCACAAGAAAGAAAGTACAACATTGTAGATAGACTGTAGCCAAATTCATTGCCCTGGCGAGTGTTAGCGAGTGGCCTAGCGAGCGGCTGAGCCCACGTGGCGTTCTGCTAAGCTGCAGGCGTCACACGTTATTGAGGGAATTTAATAAGTCCGTACATTTAAAGGGGGACGCTATGGGGTTTACTGACATTATAGACCATAAAATTGTGTTGAGTGACAAGAATAAAAAAACAGTTTACCTTCTCATGTACCGCTTGTCACACAGTCAACAGGAATTGACTGATAAACATGTTTCGGATTTACTTTCTGAAGACGTAATTCAACCTTCCACGTCGCTTTGGCGATCACCTCTTTTCTTAGTCCCGAAGAAGACAAAAGGGGAGTTTCAAGTCGTGGTAGATTTTAGAAGACTTAATACAATCACGGAGATCATTTCCATATGCCGGCGATACCGGAAATTCTTGTAAGTTTGGGAACTCAGAATAAGGTTTTCTCTACCCTCGATCTTTTGAGTGGATTTAATCAAATCGGTTTATTACCGGAATCGAGACAATATACAGCATTTAATTCTCCCTCCGGTACCTTTGAGTACAGGCACCTTCCTATGGGCCTTAAAAATTCAACTGCAATTTTTCAGAGATTAATGAGTAATGTTTTGGCAGGATTGATCGGCCAAATTGTTTATGTATATATAGACGATATTATAATTTTTGCTAGAACGATAGAGGAACATCATATCGCACTGAGAAATATACTTTCTAAATTAAATGAGGTAGGATTAAAAATTAAAATCAGTAAATGTGAATTCTTTAAAAAGAATCTATCATTTTGGGGACATGAATGAACTCCGGGCGGGGTTAATACTACTGCTCAATTAACCAATTATATCACTAATTTTCCTACGCCCCCTAACGTAAAACAGTTAAGGCAATTTTCGGGGTTGTCAGGATACTATAGGTCTTTTATAAGAGATTACGCTAGTATTGCGAAGCCCCTATATATTTTACTCAAGAAGGAGGCTAAATTTTTGTGGGGGGTTGAACAAGAGGGATCTTTTACTGAGTTAAAAGCTAGCTTAACATCTCGACCGACCCTTGCCTTCCCTGATTTTAAGAAACCTTTCTATATTAATTCTGATGCATCATATACTGGGTTTGGGGCTGTTCTTATGCAGTATGATGGTAGGGATCTCTTACGGCCGTTAGGATTTGCTAGCCGTTCTTTAAAACCTGCAGAACAGAATTATTGTGTCACCGATTTAGAAGGTGCAGCGCTAATCTGGGCGTTAAATATTTTTCGTGAGGTAATATATGGTTATGATGTAACTGTTTGGACAGACCATAAGCCTCTAATTAAATTGTTTGATGATAAACTTTTCACGGGTAGACGTGCCAGGTGGAAGTTGACTTTAGCATCATACAATCCTACATTATTGTACGTTGAAGCTCAACACAATTGCCGATGCGTTATCAAGGAATCCTGTTTGTTTAGTGTCTGTAAACGCACTATTGTGCAGTAAAAGTATTGCGTTAGACCAACGTAACAATATTTTTTGGGGTAAAGTTATTCTTGCTTTAGAATCGGGTGATTTTAGCGACACTGTTCTTGGTCATCCCAACGTAGCAGGTTTTGATTATTTTAATTTTGAAATGCATGAGGGTTGTTTGTACAGAAAGAGGGATTTAAATGACGGGGTAATTTTACAACTCGTCATCCCGGATTCACAAATTAGTACATTATTACCAATACTACATGGCCATGATACAATTGTGCATCCGGAGAAGCTTCGTTCGTTGAAACAAGCACAGAGAAATTATTATTGGCGAACGATGAAAAGAGATATAGATAGATATATTGACTGTTGTTCTACATGCGCCACTATTTAGGCCAAGTTGAGCTCGGAAGCGAAAATCGGGGAATATCCGATTCCTGCGTATCCTTTCGATGTGGTCGCTATAGATTTATTGAAACTTCCGTTGACATATGCCGGTAATCAATATTAATGCTTACTATTTGTCACTTTTCACATTATGTCGTGTTATTGGTGTTGCAGGATAAAGAGGCGAAATCGGTTACTAATAAACTTTTAGCGGACGTCGTGTGTAAATTTGGTTGTCCTAATACAATTTTAACTGATAATGGTACAGAATTTTGTAATTTTAGTATGACGAAACTATGCGATGAATATACTATAAATCATGTCACTGTTTGTCCTCATTCACCCCAGTCAAATGGCTTGTTGGAACGCGCTAATCAGTCTCTTATCCATGCACTTCGCGGCTTATTATTAGATCGTGATACGAGTACTTGGGATTCAGTTCTTCATTTTGCAGAATCGACACTAAATTATTCGATAAATTCATCGATTGCGGATTCGCCGTACTTTATTGTTTTTGGTAGAGATATGAGACTTCCTCACAATTCGTTGGTTCAATCTAATTCTCCTGTTTATAACTGCGATGATTACGTTTTATATCACTTGAATAAATGTTGGTCTATTTATAAGACCTTACACAGTTCTCTGTTGAAATCAAAGGAAGACATGATGAATGTAGCGAATAAACGTAAGAGGGATGTTAATATTGATGTAGGTGATCTTGTTTATTTAAGGGAATTTAACGCTAAATATAAATTACAACCTGTTTTCGAGGGTCCTTACCGAGTAATGTCAGTCGACAGGAATAGTACTATTATAAAACACTTAGGAAAGGGCGTTGAGAAAAGGGCTCATGTGAATCATTTGAAACGTGTAACACGCACTCTACCTGGCTATGAAGATATCTCTGTTGAACACAAACCTTCGAGTCCGAGGAATATTAAAGGACGTAAACGGCCTAAAAAAACAAATGTTGCTCATAAATATAATTTAATGTCGAGTAATTTTGCTTTTGTTAAAGAGGGAAGAAATTTTGTAGCTAAATGGTGGGTTGACAGTTTGGATATGAATTTGGATATTTTGGATACTGGCATGGTTGGTTGGATAGCTACGCACAGTCACCGCTAGCGCGGACAATCCTGCCAATCTCACTCGGTCGGGGATGATTTTGAGACCACAAGGACACATCATCCTTGTTTCCGATGTGGTAGGATCCTACGTGGATATGTCATACTTAACTAAGATTAAACGTGGATGTGGTAGCGTTTTGGAGACTGTCATCAACACAAGGGATATTTTACACAAGTTACAGGATTTGACTAAGCGCTCTAATACTCAGACTGTGGATTTATTTCATTTAATGCGCTGGAAATTGTCTGTTGTGCAGTCTGAAGTGGATCATGGTTTTCGTAATGCAGAACCTGACTCTCTCTCTCGCCGAAAACAGGGTTTGATTAATATTGGTGGTAAACTACTTGGGGGCTTGTTTGGCCTTGTCACTGAGGATGACCATCGGTCTGTTGAGAGTAAAATTGTGGATCTTTCTGTATATTTAGAGAAACAGAACAGGATTATGTCTACGAACAACATAAATCTGCAGAGCATTGTGAATACTGTTAATTATATGAGTTCAGTTCTTAACGAGGTACAGATTACCCCAAATTCATTAGAAAGTAACGTAACGTTCTTTGAAGAATTAGTTATGATATCCACTCGTATTGACACTTTCCCTATTATGTCTACAATTTTGGGGAAGGATTTTGAGCGTTATCTGCATGCTTTAGTTCACGCGGAGAATGGGCTAGTAACATCTGACTTACTTTCCATGGCTGACTTATTCAATTTGTTGAAGTTGGCAAATAGGGAACTCGGTTTGGTACCTTTAGTGGGTCATTCAGAATTAGAGTATTATTACCGCTTTCTCGAGGTGTATGTGAGTCACGGTAAATTTCTTATTTTAATCCCTTTTGCATCTGACATGATTTTGTCTTGGTCTGAGATTATACCTTTCCCGGTAAAATTTCATAATGCCTTGCTCACTATTAATTTTCCTTCCGAGAATTTATACTTCCCTTTTGAAACCAGCACAGATAAATACTATTCTTTACTGAGTTCCTCCACTGTTAATGCGCTTTGTCACACGGCTCTCGGCTTGTTTACCATTTGCCCAACGTCTGTTGTTCCTTTACTGCCGATGAATTCTAACAAATGCGTTCAAGCCATTATTGGCAATTCCGATGTTCCTTGATTTTTGTAATTTCACTCCGGTTCAATTTCACCCATTTTTCCACGTTCACATATTTAATACTCACTTTCTTTATTTTGTGAATGTTTCTGACCTACTTATTACTTGCCCGGACAGAACACCCTTTCATAAATCATCTATTTGCCAAGTTTATGTAAGGGACTCTTTTTTTTCTTTTTTTTTTCTTTGTTTTGCATTTCGTTCGTCCTGAATATATCTACCCTCTCCCAATGTTCACTGGTCTTGTTTTATTAATTTTCATTGTCATTTTCCTTATAATTTCTAAGAACATTGAGGGTAGGTAGACAAGGATTAAGATTATCCAAACTATTAGGACATAATTGTTTTCATTATGTGCAGTAGGGAATTGTAAACAGACCTGTGGTATTTTGCTTAGTCCGATTCGGTGTTCAATTTATTTTGCGTAATTATTTTTAGTCTCTTAGAATTGCATTTGCAGATTTTTATTTTCAGAATTGTTTATATATATATATATATATATATATATATATATATATATATATATATATTAACTTTAACTATTTCTATATTTGTATTTTAAAACTATTTTGCACAATTAATTTAATTTTGCATATTTTTTATATTACATGTTGATAACCAGATGTCATATACTGTATTTTGTTTTCTTCTTTCTTTCTTTTCTTTATTATAATCTTCACCGTAGTGCTTATCAGTATTATAATCTCCACCGTAGTCTTATCAGTATTATAATCTTCACCGTAGTCTTATCAGTATTATAATCTTCACCGTAGTGCTTATCAGTATTATAATCTCCACCGTAGTCTTATCAGTATTATAATCTTCACCGTAGTGCTTATCAGTATTATAATCTTCACCGTAGTGCTTATCAGTATTATAATCTTCACCGTAGTGCTTATCAGTATTATAATCTTCACCGTAGTGCTTATCAGTATTATAATCTCCACCGTAGTCTTATCAGTATTATAATCTTCACCGTAGTCTTATCAGTATTATAATCTTCACCGTAGTGCTTATCAGTATTATAATCTCCACCGTAGTCTTATCAGTATTATAATCTTCACCGTAGTGCTTATCAGTATTATAATCTTCACCGTAGTGCTTATCAGTATTATAATCTTCACCGTAGTGCTTATCAGTATTATAATCTTCACCGTAGTGCTTATCAGTATTATAATCTTCACCGTAGTGTTATCAGTATTATAATCTTCACCGTAGACTTATCAGTATTATAATCTTCACCGTAGTGCTTATCAGTATTATAATCTCCACCGTAGTCTTATCAGTATTATAATCTTCACCGTAGTGCTTATCAGTATTATAATCTTCACCGTAGTGCTTATCAGTATTATAATCTTCACCGTAGTGCTTATCAGTATTATAATCTTCACCGTAGTGCTTATCAGTATTATAATCTTCACCGTAGTCTTATCAGTATTATAATCTTCACCGTAGTATTATCAGTATTATAATCTTCACCGTAGTGCTTATCAGTATTATAATCTCCACCGTAGTCTTATCAGTATTATAATCTTCACCGTAGTGCTTATCAGTATTATAATCTTCACCGTAGTGCTTATCAGTATTATAATCTTCACCGTAGTGCTTATCAGTATTATAATCTTCACCGTAGTCTTATCAGTATTATAATCTTCACCGTAGTCTTATCAGTATTATAATCTTCACCGTAGTGCTTATCAGTATTATAATCTTCACCGTAGTGCTTATCAGTATTATAATCTTCACCGTAGTGCTTATCAGTATTATAATCTTCACCGTAGTGCTTATCAGTATTATAATCTTCACCGTAGTCTTATCAGTATTATAATCTTCACCGTAGTCTTATCAGTATTATAATCTTCACCGTAGTCTTATCAGTATTATAATCTTCACCGTAGTGCTTATCAGTATTATAATCTCCACCGTAGTCTTATCAGTATTATAATCTTCACCGTAGTGCTTATCAGTATTATAATCTTCACCGTAGTGCTTATCAGTATTATAATCTTCACCGTAGTGCTTATCAGTATTATAATCTCCACCGTAGTCTTATCAGTATTATAATCTTCACCGTAGTGCTTATCAGTATTATAATCTTCACCGTAGTGCTTATCAGTATTATAATCTTCACCGTAGTGCTTATCAGTATTATAATCTTCACCGTAGTGCTTATCAGTATTATAATATTCACCGTAGTCTTATCAGTATTATAATCTTCACCGTAGTCTTATCAGTATTATAATCTTCACCGTAGTCTTATCAGTATTATAATCTTCACCGTAGTGCTTATCAGTATTATAATCTCCACCGTAGTCTTATCAGTATTATAATCTTCACCGTAGTGCTTATCAGTATTATAATCTTCACCGTAGTGCTTATCAGTATTATAATCTTCACCGTAGTGCTTATCAGTATTATAATCTTCACCGTAGTCTTATCAGTATTATAATCTTCACCATAGTCTTATCAGTATTATAATCTTCACCGTAGTCTTATCAGTATTATAATCTTCACCGTAGTGCTTATCAGTATTATAATCTTCACCGTAGTGCTTATCAGTATTATAATCTTCACCGTAGTCTTATCAGTATTATAATCTTCACCGTAGTGCTTATCAGTATTGAAACATAGATACATTCTACTTCTACAGCTTCGTCACGGTGTTATCAATATTGAAAACTAGTATTTTAACTCTTGAAACACGAGTCATCAGATATATTTCTGAGTGTTAGCTTAGATTATAACCTACAATTTATTGTAGGTGGTGTAATGGTTAAGGTGGAAAAAATCTGTGTGTGATAACCCGGGTTCGAATCCTGGCGGATCATATAATTATACTTTAATTAATTTCATTGAGGGCGTTTGGTGTTGTGGTGATATTAATAAAATATAGATTACCAAGCAATTAATGACTAGACGGAATTTTGATCAAAGACATTGGTTGAGTGATGTAGTAATTGATTGGGTCCTATAAATGGGCGCTATGAACTTTCTCTACATTTATTCAATTATGTTCGATTTTGCTCTTGTGTCTTTGATTGTTTAGGATATACTGTATATACATATACTGTATAATTTATACTGTATGTATAATCTCTATATATTTGATTGTTTAGGATATACTGTATATACATGTACTGTACTGTATATACTGTATATATAATCTCTATATATTTGTATGATGTTTTTTTCCAGATTCTTCTTAATTTTAATTCCATTTATATAATAAGTTTACAAAAATTCAAAAATCTTAAAAAATAACAAAAACGGGAAATTATTCTTAATACTTGTTAATGCTTTCTATTTTATTTATTTGTTTGGGGGGGAGTAATTTCAGTGGTGGAAATTATGTCTCTTATTTTTAAGGGGGGCGTGTTATATACTCCCATTATAAGCTTACTTAACCAACTATTATTCTTTTACTTACTTCTTTACAGGGAGTAAATGTATTTAATCTTATAAACTAATATCCCTATTATAACAGCTTATATTATTAGCATTGTATTTCCTTGTATCAGATACACCCGATATAGACCGGGGGACGCCAGAATGTATACAGTTGACCTCGCAAGTCATGGGAATCACATATGTCAGGACTGATGTCATCAACTCATAGCCTCCCGACATCACGTGAGAGGGGCATGTATAGGGTGTGATGGAGGTGTGTTTAAGTTGTATCTAAGGTGTGTCAGAGAGTTTAAACCACACCCAGGTATACAATTCTTGACAGGTATTGGTTAAGATATTTGGACAGCCCAAGGTGTATGGTTGTACGGCATTCAGAGGGCGTAACCCGAGGTTATATAGAGGGGAACTTGGGGTGTGGAGAAGACAGAACAGAGTACCCCCTGACTTGTATTCATTACGGGGTCATAAGGCCAGTTCGTGATCGTGAAAATACTCTTCCATACTAACTATTCAATATCTTTGTTGTATTTCTGTATAAACCTTAAAGTATAATTTCATTAAAGCTAATGTGAATTATTCTCCAGTTTCAGTTACATGATACTAATTATTATACATTGAATTATTAATTAATGTCCGTATGTTTGGATAAAGGTGGCAGCTTTCTTTAATACCATCATAGGAGCTTAATCAGCTCTCAAAGATTTGCCTTTACAATGTGATTTCAATATTGAAAGAGAACATTCAATTAACTTAGTATTGTTCGAGTCTCCTTGCTAATTAAGCTAATCTTGTACCTTTGGAATTTTATTTTTCCAGAAAAAGAAAATCATATTTGATCTCGGTTTCAGATTAATGTTAGTCTTCCCTAAGGATATTACATTATATTAAATGAGTTGCTCAGGAAACACTACAGGGTAATGCACGTGTATTAAATTGTGTGATGTATAAATTAAACTTAGAGGAATAATTATGTGAGCATAAAATACAGACGCTTCAACGACGTGAGACAACTACTACTAGATACACAGACTGTACAGACCGGGCGGTCCTTATTAGGTAGTCCAGACTTATTCTAACACAGAATTTGCTACAAAGTGTAAGGTAAAGACAGCAAAGCAGAAGAAAGGGAGAGAGAGAGAGAGAGAGAGAGAGTTATAAGGAGTTACAGCAAATAGTTAGCATCTCAGAGACCTTGCGGAAGGAGAGACTGTTTCGTGCACTACACTCATTACAGAGTGTGCAAAATACTATCTACTCTCTTCTTGAACTGCTCTACTGATGAACTGTTTTCAACTTTGGAGGGAAGTTTGTTCCAGGTAGAACAGATCTTATATGTGAAAAAGTTTCCACAAATACTAGTGCTGAAACTTTTCAATTCTAATTTCCAGCCATGGATGTGTGCTGTATTCATATTAAGGCTAACATGTTTGCTATAATCCACATTGTCAAACCCATTAAGTATTTTAAAAACTTCAATGAGCTGACCTCGCAGTCTACATGTCTCCAACGGAAAGAGATCAAGAGCTCTCAACCGGTCCGCATAGCTCATTCTTCTAAGCGAAGGAATAAGCTTTGTAGCTCTATTTTGTACTCTTTCTATTCGCTCTACATTTTTCCTGAATGCTGGAGACCAGAATTGAATAGCATTCTCCAGGAGAGGCCGTATCAGAGTGTTGTAAGTTCTAGGACTATTTTCATTTTCCTATACTTAAATTGCCTCTTAATATTATAGCCCAATAATTTCTGAGCTTTCTTCTCTACTTCAATGCACTGCTTGGAAAACTTTAGGTCACTGCTAATCAGAACACCCAAATGTTTTTCCAAGTCAGTCCCTTCCAGAGGCATTCCCAATAGTGAATAGTATGACTTGGGGTTTGCCTGGCCGATATACATCAGCTTGCACTTGTCCAAGTTTAGAGGCATTTGCCATGTCTCCGACCATTCACCCAGTCTGTTGAGGTCCATCCTGATTCATCCCCTTTGGGGTTTTTCACATTCATTCCAAGTTTTATGTCATCTGCAAACTTGGAGATCACACTCAACAGACCAAAATCTATGTCATTGACAAATTATTATGATAAACAGGAGTATGCCAATGACAGATCCCTGTGGAACTCCAGAAGTGACTGCAGACCACTCAGAAGAAACACCATTGATTACCACTCGTTGTTGTCTAACCTGTTAGCCAACTTTCTATCCAATTTGTGACCTCTGTATTGATACCTAGCGCACTCATTTTTTACATTAGCCTGCAATGAGGCACTTTGTCAAAAGCTTTTTGAAAATCTAAGTAAAGGATGTCTATGAATCTACTTTTGTCATACTCACTCAGCGTTTCATGGAAATATTCCAGCAAAGAAAGAGAGAGAGAGAGAGAGAGAGAGAAAAAAGAGAGAGAGAGAGTGAGTGTCTGTGTTTGCTATCATTCCATTTCATTATCATAGCCAACGCCTTTGTCCGAAATAACCTCCCTCTCTCTCCCTTTCTTCTGCTTTGCTGGCTTTATCTTTCACTGTGTAGCAAATTATGTTTACGCTTACCTATTCCTAACACTGATGGCTGTTAACCCGTACTGTACTGTAGGATACAGTAATAAAAGTCCCCAGCAGTCCCAAGCAATATGGCCAAAATGACAGGAGAGTCCACCTTTTCACCTCAAGAGATGAGACAAGAGTGGATCTATAAAAAAAAAAAAAAAAAAAAAATAGCCTTGTGCAGGCAGTTACAAGACAAATACATTACTGACTTCTGTAACCATGCTGGGACTGGGGAGTTAATTATCTACTGACGGCTATAGCCGTCGCTGGGATTGTACGGGTTAAAAAAAAGAAAACAAAAATGTAACGTGCCCAGATGCCCTTCAAACTAGATGTGTACATTTTCAAGCAGTACAAAATATTCCCTCCGAATGTTGCTTTTTCATCATTTGAAAGCTTGCATTCGCTGGCTCACTTAATAAACCGACACCTCAGTAAGCCGAAATATTTTACGATCGACAAACTAATGGGAAGAAAAGGCTTAACATTTCAATACAAACGGTTAGATACCACCCTCATACCAGATAGGATAAAGGCTGTCATTTTCCGATCGATTATTATTTGATTCTCTAACAACATAACTTAAAGCTGATATCACACCAACAATGTCAAATTTAATTGGTTGCATATCATTTGGAACGTTTTTGTTTCTGTGAAAGACTATAAAGTTAGTTTTATTAATATTTAGTGTAAGTTTATTGGTAGTTATCCAATTATGTACATTCTTAAGTTCATTGTTTATAGAAACAATAAGAGAGCGCAAGTCCCGGTGACTGGCGTACAGAGTACTGTCATCAGCAAATAATATATATTTAAATAACATACTTGAGTTTACAATATCATTAATAAATAAAATGAACAACAATGGACCCAGTATAGAACCTTGTGGTACTCCGTAGGATATTATTAGCATATTAGATGAATTGTCCTTATATTGTACATACTGTTTTCGATTAGTTAGATAAGAGTGAAACCATTTGCTAATGGCACCTCTAATGCCATAATGTTCGAGTTTCTTTAGGAAGATATGATGGTCAACAGTATCGAATGCTTTGGATAGATCTAAAAATATACCAACTGTAAAATGCTTGTCATCAAAAGATTTGAGGATATCGTTAGTAAATAATGATAAAGCTGACTCTGTTGAACATCCTTTTCTAAACCCATGCTGAGCCTCATTAATAATATTGTTAGTTGAACAAAACTCTGTAATCCTTGTATGCATAATTTTTTCTAGGATTTTACTCATAGCTGGGAGTACAGACACAGGACGGTAGTTATTAAAGATTGAACTATCTCCGGATTTATATATAGGAGTAACTTTTGCAATTTTAAGGCAATCGGGAAAAACACCACTGGAAAATGACATGTTACAAAGATATCCTATAACTGGAGACAAAGTTGTAATAACAAACCTTAAAACTTTCATTGATATTTCATCATAACCAGGAGAGGAGTCCCGTAGTGAGAGATGTAGTATAATACATAAAGGTATAAAGGTATAAAGGCATAAAGAAATAGGGATGTAGGGAGGAAGGGGTCTGCCTCGTATGGGCCAATAGGCCTTCTGCAGATTTCCTCTTTTTTTTTATGTTCTTATGTTCTTAAGCTCCCAGAGTACAATTGACTAAATACAATTATCGAAAAAATCTCTCATGTGACACTGCCTGCAGCTACCAGTTCAGCGTTGATGACATCAATTGATGGGAGAAACACCCATGTGACACCAGTTTTATGGTGGCTGATCACTACATCCTGGATACACAGTGGTACCAGATAATATGTTAGATAATATGAAATAACTGGATATAATAATGTTCCAGACACACCGGACCATGCGGGAAGGCTGGATTCTTATGTATATCAGTGATTGTATAAATCCAATTGACTGCAATAGCAGGTCGGAACATGTGCATTTACGTATAGACCTCAGTCTACGAGACTCTATATCGTGGAATGCGATAGTTAGTGTTTATTTCGGCCATTTTCTATGATTAAAACACAAGATTACCTTATCAACTACTTGTTTGTTACCTTGTCTGAAGATATGTATTAATAATTGCGATCTTATATAACATTAGTATTTATGAATATGATATCAGTATACCGCTATATCTTGGATATATGTTCCTAGTTATATTCCTATGTATATATAGCAGACTAACAAATCGTATCTATACATATACGGTACGATACTTCAGCAGCGATTCTGGCTCCATTGTCATACTGTCTACCGCTGCACCGCAATGGGTGGCAGTCTCTCTCACTAAACCAATGTGTAAACGCACTCTCATTGGCAACTGTGGTAAACTATCAATGGAAGTTAAATATTACTAAGCTATAATGAATCAAATAAAATCAATCTAAATGAAAACTACTCTATATCTAAATTGAATTCAATCTGAAACAAGCTAATTTATATCCAAAGGTCTCACATAACAAATGTATATATAGGGTAAGGTTATAAGGGTTAATATTAGCCAGGAATTAACTCACCAATAGTTCCACGTGGCAATGAGGCAAGGGAGAACGTTTTACCCAATATGGCGGTGGACAATGGGGAACGAGACTTCGGTCCCATGACACGAGTCAAGTTAAAGAAAGAATAAATGATTACATGGGAATGGACATGATTATATAATGTATGCTTATCTATCAGTCAGTCATGATGTCGATGAGAGCGTCTTGGTGGTGTAGCTGAGTGTGTGTGTATTGTGATTACAGGCACAAAAGCACGATCAACTGAGGGCGGAAAATTAGATGTTAACTGGTTGGTGTTCGTGAAGGCTCTGACGTACCTCGAAAGCACACCTTGCTGCCTTGGCAAACCGCCAGGAGCCCAAATTATCGTACCGCATTTAGGTTGCTCTATACGATAAATTATATTAATATATACGATAAATTCATATATACTACATAAGACCATGGCAATATTGCTTAATAGCATATTAGGCCTTTTATAACTTAACTTATTTACAATCTTATAATATACGATCTACTCGTCCTACGTCGTGCTGTAGGAGAGATCGTGACGTCACAGAGACATAAGAGATCACAAAAGAGTCATATTCTATCGTATTTATACGATACACTCCCCCCACAAAAAAGACCTGAACCCCACCTTAAACCTAAAGTTGCCCAGAGGCTATCTTCTGACGCCACAAGTCGACGGCGCCAGCAGCAGCGCGTCTGGGACGCGTCCCGGTCCGAGCATGATCACCATCAGTAAGAGGTGAGTCGTTCCTTTGAGAATCCTCGGACCCAGCAATAACAGGTGGAGCCTCAGATTGCAATGCGGAATCGAGCTCCAAAGCGTACAAACGTGCGATAGGACGAACAGTAGTTCCAGTGGCTGTCTTCAATAGCGCCACCCGCTCTACAGAGTCTGCCCCCTTGTATACCTCCAATACGCGGCCTAATTTCCAGTATAAACGAGGACTATCTTCTTTAATTAAAACAACTTCACCAACTGTAGGTGCCGTTGGTCTACCAGAGGGAGTAACACTCCTTTCCCTCAATGCTAGCAGATATTCACTAATCCACCGTTTCCTAAAATCCTCAATTATCCTGGATATATACTGGTATCTCTTAGACACCGCTACCTCAGAGTACAACGAGGGATCCTCTAACTCTACTATGGACTGAAAATCAGATGGAAACGCAGTCAATGGTTTTCCATATAGCAAGTGAGCTGGCGTTAATGGTAGTGGTTCTTGCAGGTCGGTGTACACATATGTAAGCGGGCGATCATTCACGACTGCCTCTATCTCTGTGAGGACTGTCGTCAACTCACTTTTCTTTAATAGAGCACGTCCTACAACCGCTCTTAGTCCTGACTTTACTATGCCGACACATCGTTCCCACATTCCACCAAACCAAGGTGCCTTAACTGGAATGAACCTCCATTCGCACTTCTTCTCTCCCAAAAAAGTGATAACAGTAGGATCACTACTCATATCCTTTAGATATTTTGATGCTTGGACATAAGTGGGAGCATTGTCGCTAAGAATGAGTTGAGGGAATGAACGACGGGCACAAAACCGTCTGAACGCCAGCATAAATTCTTCGCTAGACATATTATCACATAGTTCTAGGTGTACCGCTCGAGACGTCGCACAGGTAAACAATAATATATAAACCTTCTCATGCTCCCTCGTCTTCAATGCCCCTGTGTAATCTAATCCTACCGCTTGGAAAGGTTCTACGTGCTTTACACGGCATTCAGGTAGAGGTGGAGCTGGTCCAGTTACATATGGTTTACCCTTTAGTCTCTGGCATATTACACACTTTCTCACTACGCGTCGAGCTACTTGTCGAACTCTGGGTATCCACCATGTGAGACGTAAATTTGATATAATATGACATACTCCGTAGTGTTTTACTTCCCTATGTGCACGTATGATCAATAGATCAGTAACGTGATGTCTTGTTGGCATAAGTATAGGTCGGTTTGTGCCGTCTGGTACACCCGACCACTTCAGGCGACCCTCACACCTGATGAGGCCATTGTCTAGGTGCAACCGTAGTTGACGCACTATATTAGGCATTAATGTCTTATTCGAGCTTTTCAAGGATTCTAATTCATTGGAAAAGGTTTCTACTTGAACCCATTTGATCAAAGTTACTTCAGCTGCTTTAAATTCACGAGCATCAATGTTGTGACCCCTGTTGCAGAGTTGGCCCGTTACTTTAAGCTTGAGACTGGATACATATCGCAACACCCAAGCTACAACTCTGACTAGTTTATTATAGTCACCGAATCTTGCCCACTTCATGATAGGACCCGGTGGCTCATTTGGTTGGGCTGTAACTGCCACTGTTTCCAGTGGCAGAAGTCCCTCACCAACAGCATGCCATATCGTCCATTCACTTTCATGGAGCAGCCACTTTGGACCATGCCACCACAATTCGGACTTCATTAACTGGCTAGCCGTTATACCCCTAGTTATGAGATCACTAGGGTTTTCTTTTGTATTTACATAATGATAAGCAACGTCTGGCAAAAGGGCTCTAATCTCATCTACCCTATTCCGCACATAAACTGGCAGAGACTTCTTGCTATGTATCCAGTTGAGTGCGACCTGACTATCGCACCATACATGAACGATTTCAATATTTAATTCGCTCTCGTATGCTGCGCGTACATGTTGCACCAGACGTGCTAATAGCAGCATGGCAGTCAATTCCATTTTAGGGATAGTTACCTTTTTAACCGGGGCTACCTTGGCCCGGGCTGTAACTATATGTGCCCCAAATGAAGTAACAACATATATGGCTACCCCGTATGCCGTGGCGCTAGCATCGCAAAACGTGTGTAACGTAACGTCACCAAACGCCGCCACTTTACGAGGTATAGGTTTAGTACATAGGATGGCATATTCATTCAACAACAATGTCCCTTGGTCATTCAGGTCCTCAGGCAAACTGTCATCCCATCCTATTTTACGTCTCCAAACTTCCTGCATTAGAATCCTAGCTCTTATGGTAACAGGTAATGCTAGACCCAAAGGATCAAAAAATTGCGCAACTTTGCTCAACAGACTTCTTTTGGTGTGCGCTCCTGTCTGCTGAGCAAAAGACCTTGTTTGAAAAGTTAGTATGTCATGTTTAGGTTGCCAGATCATCCCCAAATTTCTGGACTTTTCCTGGTTAAGAGATGCCGTACCATCCACCTGTATTAAACTCTGAAGATCTTCACTATTAGTAACCCACTCGCGGAGAAATAGATGTGCATCCGCAAACAATCTGCGTGCTTGCCAGTATGCACATAACAAATCATTTTGACTATCGCTAGTACCCTGCAGATTGTCAATGTATAATCCGCGAGATAGTTTACTTGTGTCCTCATGAGTGTCAGCTAGATGTTTTCTGATTGTGGCATTTAACAAAAACTGCGAGCAAGTGGCCCCAAAGAGTACAACCCGAAAACGGTATATTATGATGGGACTTTCAGAGTCGCTAATGTCGCCGAACCAAAGAAAGCGGGTAACATCTCTATCTTCCTCCTTTAGCTTGACCATCAAGAATGCCTTCTCGATGTCACTGGTATAGGCATACTTCCCCAGCCTAAACCGCAATAGATGTTGGGACAGGTCCGACACCATGGACGGACCTGTCAACAGGCAGTCATTTAGACTGGGTTGTTGTCCTTGGTGGGCAGAACAGTCATACACCACCCGTATTGGTGTGGTGACGCTGTCTTTCTTTACCCCATGATGGGCCAGATAGTGAACCCTACCCTTCTTACACGGTTCCCTGACATCGACTCTCTCTATAAAGCCCCTATCCTCATAACTCCGAAATACATCGTCATACGCCTGGCGCGTGCTCGGTTCGTTAGACAATTTCCGCTGCAATGCGCGCAAGCGACCTAATGCCAAACCATAGTTGGTAGGCAGGCTTATCTCACTGTTCTTCCAGGGTAAACTAACTTTATATTGCTTGTCTGAGGCACAGTAGCACACAGACTCGTCAAACCTTTGTAGCGCAACTTCCGAGTCATAATCAGTCTCCATAGGATTAATGCCTATGTGATCCAATCTCCACAGTCGTTCCAGGTCGAACTCGGCAGCCATCTTAGGGTCACTAGGTTGGGAATCCTCCCTTCCCAACTCCTCTGCCGCGGTTACATTGACTCTATATATCGAGACCGTGTCGACCAGGACCTTTGACTGTGTAGTATGCACCTTTCCGCTCATGCAGTATCCAAATTTAGTGGGGATTAAAACTACACCACACATCTTTTTAAATCCAGGGTATACTACTTCATAATAATGATCTACACCAAGTAGAACATGCACCTCACTCTGATTTCCCATGGGATCTGACAAGTTAACCCCTTTGCTACGTAATGCGTGTTCCACCTTCTTCACACCCACAGATACATATTCTGGTAGGGTGTCTACTACGATACAAGTCATAAAGTACCGGTTTTTACGATAGAAATATGAAATCTCCGCTATCTCGTAGTCTTGTTTATCAGTAACCCCTGTGAAGCCCTGTAATCGAAGAGTCTCAGCCCCTACGATTCGGTGCTTCAGTCCCACTAGTACGGACCTCTTTATAAAGGAACGTTGAGACCCTTGATCTAGAAGTACCCGACAAACTTTGTTACTGTCATTACCTTCCATGGGAATCTGTATTGTGGGCAATATAGTGGTGTCTTGCGTGCTACCTAGTGTCACAGTTGTAGTACCCTCATTTTTGACGTCTTTGACTTTATCCGCTGTAGGACACAACTTATCAAAGTGATGTCCTTTGCAGTGCCGACAGGGCCTTAAGTATGTAGCAGTACATTGTCCCTGCTTACCATGTTCCCCACTTAGACAACCTACACATAGCTTCAATCTTTTCGCCTGTGCTAGTTTTGTCTCATTTGTTGGGTATTTTATGCAGAAACTCCATTTATGTTTGTTATTACATAGCTTACATAGAATCTGAGCAGGTTTCTTATACACACCCTCTTTCTTTACTTTAGTCCCCACTGTCATGCTTATTGTTCCCCTCTTCTCCACATTCTCACTCCCTCCCGACACATACATTCTCCCTTTGTTCAACTGTAGATTACTGATCTCCTTGCTGAACTGAGTTTTGAACTCCCCCAGTTCAAATGATCTTACCTTATCAAGTATTGCCATAGGAAGCTTCTGCCGCAAGATAATGACTATCATTTCCTGCGTGGTAATCCCTAGGGTGTCTAGCGATCGAGTATGGCACTCCATGTTTGCCCTGAAGTTTGTCAACTCATCAACCTTATACTGTGGTTCTGCGAGCCCCAACAAGGCAACGACATGGGCCATTTTCAACTGCTCTCTATCCCCGTATGTGGACTCTAATAGGTGTACCGCTTCGAGATAACTATCACCCACCACTGCAAAACCCTCTATTAACTGTAATGCCTCTCCTTCCATTTGTCCCTTCAGATAATAAAACTTGCGGACATTATCCAAAGAGGATTCATGAACAGCCGATCGAAAAACGTCCCAAAAAGCTAACCACTCGGTTAACTTGCCCCCAAATGTAGGAAGATTGAGCTTTGGGAGGTGTACAGTTTTTTGCGGGTCAGCCCTTCTATGGGCCTCATTATCGCCTCCCTTCTTACCTGTGACAGCACGCTGTAATAGGCGCTTTGCCCTAAAGACAGGTTCGTCATAGAGAGCGCGATTATCACACTCTGTATTTATCTCTACCTCCTCTATCATGGCAGCCACAATCACCTCACTCAGAGCCGTAATACGATCGTGGGTAGCCTGGACGTTATCCAATCTGGCCTCCAATTCCTCTAGATCAGCAGTAGTGATGAAAGTATTTAAGTCAACTATTAGCCTACTTAATACTCCCCGAAGTCCCGCCCTTTGATTTTTAGGGGCTTTGCTCAGCACCCCACTAGACGGTCTCTCTTTATCGTTTTTATCCATTTTGCATGCGAGCCTATAGGCTATGCATCCAAATGTTACGTTACAAAACAACGGCCAAAAAATAATAGTCTAATTAAGAGACGCCAACCGGCGGACTTCTATGTCATGGAGAAAAAATAGTACACTAAATAGCAATACCTACTAATGGAGCATATTGAACAAGAAAAAATGTTAGGTCAGGTCATAATAGTCACAGGAAGTCCGAAACGGAAAAGAAAATTACTGGGGAAAGATGATGGGTGGGATGCAGAACTTAGGCAGGCGCAATGACACAACCCTGCATTCCGGCTCTAACCATCGCTTGGCTAGCCTTGCCAGTTTATCATAGAGTTGTTCCTGCATCCTGTTATATGTCCCCTTGTTCATTGCCTTAAAATCCCTTACTGGTAGCTAATTCCCGGGTCTGGGCACCAATGTGGTAAACTATCAATGGAAGTTAAATATTACTAAGCTATAATGAATCAAATAAAATCAATCTAAATGAAAACTACTCTATATCTAAATTGAATTCAATCTGAAACAAGCTAATTTATATCCAAAGGTCTCACATAACAAATGTATATATAGGGTAAGGTTATAAGGGTTAATATTAGCCAGGAATTAACTCACCAATAGTTCCACGTGGCAATGAGGCAAGGGAGAACGTTTACCCAATATGGTGGTGGACAATGGGGAACGAGACTTCGGTCCCAAGACACAAGTCAAGTTAAAGAAAGAATAAATGATTACATGGGAATGGACATGATTATATAATGTATGCTTATCTATCAGTCAGTCATGATGTCGATGAGAGCGTCTTGGTGGTGTAGCTGAGTGTGTGTGTATTGTGATTACAGGCACAAAAGCACGATCAACTGAGGGCGGAAAATTAGATGTTAACTGGTTGGTGTTCGTGAAGGCTCTGGCGTACCTCGAAAGCACACCTTGCTGCCTTGGCAAACCGCCAGGAGCCCAAATTATCGTACCGCATTTAGGTTGCTCTATACGATAAATTATATTAATATATACGATAAATTCATATATACTACATAAGACAAAGGCAATATTGCTTAATAGCATATTAGGCCTTTTATAACTTAACTTATTTACAATCTTATAATATACGATCTACTCGTCCTACGTCTGGTGCTGTAGGAGAGATCGTGACGTCACAGAGACATAAGAGATCACAAAAGTCATATTCTATCGTATTTATACGATATCCAAAGTCCAATGTCCAAAGTCCAATATCCAACAACTTTCAGTTTTTTATTGGATATTCAACTCTAGGCTAATCAATATCTAGTAGTTTGAATTTTTTTTTTTCAGTTTGAATGTCCAAAGTCCAATGTCCAAAGTCCATATCTAGTAGTTTAATATTTTTTTTTTTTTTTTTGAATGTCCAAAGTCCAATGTCCAAAGTCCAATATCCAACAGCTTTCAGTTTTTTATTGGATATTCAACTCTAGGCTAATCAATATCTAGTAGTTTGATTTTTTTTTTTTTCAGTTTGAATGTCCAAAGTCCAATGTCCAAAGTCCATATCTAGTAGTTTTTTGTTTTGTTTTTTTCAGTTTGAATGTCCAAAGTCCAATGTCCAAAGTCCATATCTAGTAGTTTTTTTTTTTTTTTTTCAGTTTGAATGTCCAAAGTCCAATGTCCAAAGTCCAATATCCAACAACTTTCAGTTTTTTATTGGATATTCAACTCTAGGCTAATCAATATCTAGTAGTTTGAATTTTTTTTTTCAGTTTGAATGTCCAAAGTCCAATGTCCAAAGTCCAATATCCAACAACTTTCAGTTTTTTATTGGATATTCAACTCTAGGCTAATCAATATCTAGTAGTTTGAATATTTGTTTTTTCAGTTTGAATGTCCAAAGTCCAATGTCCAAAGTCCAATATCCAACAACTTTCAGTTTTTTATTGGATATTCAACTCTAGGCTAATCAATATCTAGTAGTTTGATTTTTTTTTTCAGTTTGAATGTCCAAAGTCCAATGTCCAAAGTCCAATATCCAACAACTTTCAGTTTTTTTATTGGATATTCAACTCTAGGCTAATCAATATCTAGTAGTTTGATTTTTTTTTTTTTTCAGTTTGAATGTCCAAAGTCCAATGTCCAAAGTCCAATATCCAACAACTTTCAGTTTTTTATTGGATATTCAACTCTAGGCTAATCAATATCTAGTAGTTTGATTTTTTTTTTTTCAGTTTGAATGTCCAAAGTCCAATGTCCAAAGTCCAATATCCAACAGCTTTCAGGATTCTATTGGATATTCAGGAATTTCGGGATCATCGGTATTTACTATGGCTTGTTATTCCATAACAACAGGCTACCGGTATATAAAATTATGTATTTTCTGGTTAACATTACGTATAATATGAATTTTAATTGTGTGATAATAGATTTGCCAATAAATATTAAATACAACATAAATAATATACGTATTGATCATACTAAACGTATCTAAGCAAACCAGCTTGCTTCGTTCAAGATCGCTTGAGATTCGTCGCTTTGTTTACATCCGAATGTCCAATGTCCAAAGTCCAATATCCAACAACTTTCAGCCAGCTCATATTTCTGGCATATTTCATATATTTGCTTACAATGTCCGTTTATTTTCCTTTTGTCAAGTTTTTGTCATTTTGATTAGTTTAAAATTCCCTATAACGCACTAAAGACTATCTGATTCTGTGGGTGAAGTGCTGAAGCAGCTAGATTCCGTGCATCAGTGTTTGGCAGGGTTTATTGGATCTTCTACACAGCCCTTGAAAAAAGGTCAAAGTTCACACAAAGTCATCATTATATAGCTCATTCTACACCACAACCGACCGGACAAACATCCTCAGAGAAGACGTCCTCCAAGACTTCAAGGAAGAGTGGAAAATAACCATAGCTGGCACACAATACAGTAACATCAAGTCAGAGTGGTCAGTGTGGAAACACTCCATCTACAAGAACAAAGCCTTAAATACCGCCGCGGCTCTCCGCCTCAGAACAGGACACACCAGACTGGGAGGGCATATGTACAGGATGGGACTGCAAGCAAATGAAAATTGCCCGTACTGCCTCACACCTGAGACAGTGGAGCATTATCTACTCCACTGCCACAGACATTACGGTGCCCGCACCCACCTCAGAAGTGTAGTAACCCAACAAGGAGGAACATTCAACATCAAGCATATCCTAGGTGGAGGAGACCTACCACAGCACAGTAAACATGTCATCGCATCAGCCCTAGGAACCTACATCAGAACAACAAACAAAATCACAAGCATATAAAATGGTGGTCAATATACAGGAGGCGCTAAAATATTGGTAAAAAATTAAGCTCAATAGCATGTGATTAAGCGATTTTTCTCCAAATTGTTGATGTAGGTGTCATTCCCGGGAAACTAACATAATACATATTATATGGATATTTACGTTTTAAGGGTTTGTTTACACTTCTTCTTTTTCGTCTTCATCTGGGAGACTTCTTTTGTGTGACTGTCAGTCAACAACTGAGACATCTGGTGGCGAATGCAATGAACTATACTGGTGGCGTCGTAGCCAAAGTAATCGCCCTACCTAATTCATGCCAAGAGTACTCGAGTTCACTGACACGTGATGTCTATCGACCAATCAGGTGCTGCCATGATTTGGAAAACAGGTGGCCCAGGATATAAGCTGTCAGTTTGACTCTGGCCAGCTTGTGTAGAGGGTGTGAGCCGATCAAAGCTTTTTCCACCGTCTTTAAAAAACACTGAGGCTGCTTAAGACCTTTTCGCCTTCCAATAAGTGTAAACTGTCCAAAGTGCAAACCAGTGTTCAAATACAGCTGACAAGGACAGCTGGTTTTGAAATGCACATACACTTGTTTTACATGGAAAAATTCTAAACAAAAATCCACCAGCTGTTGACCAAGATGCTTAGATAAGTGGTGATCGAGCCTCCAGCGGCCAGCCAGGCAGCCCAGTACCTCCTCTGTTCATTAAGGTTAGTTGGTTGGGACAACATAAAGGAGTCGGACCACAGCTAGCTCGGGAATCTTAATGGGTCATCGCAAAGTAACATAAAGTAACAGATTTTTTCGCATAGGATTAAACTGGCATGCAAGGGCTAGTTGGTTATACTGATGTTTTGGACCGACAGTTAGCCCATCGATCTTTTTAGGCCTAATAGGTCCGGTAGAGCATAGGCTATACATCATTGCTATATATATATCATTAACCTAACAAGTGCGCATGGGGGTAATTGAAAACGTCCCCCTGTGCTGACGTATTTGAGGTGTTTCCGTCACTAAAATATTCATTGTACCATTAATAGCATTAATAATTATCCATATGCGCCTATTATGGGTTGATTATAAAGGTATTAACCTGAAACAACAATAAAACGAGTGAAAACAGCGTTTGGATGGTCAAAATCGGAGATATAGCCCGCGAGTTGTATAATGTATGGGTGAGGCAAACTGCTTTCCCGCCAATTTCCCCCCAGGCCACTGAGACACAGTCGATCGATACTCTCTCTCTCTCTCTTGCACTCGCTTGCCATCAGTGATGACAACACCCTGCTTGCAACTCGCTAATGTTAGCACGAAAATATACCTCAGAATAAGGGAATAATAGGGAAAATAGGTGATAACTGAAGGAGAGGAGGAAAGTGGGGAAGGAGGGGAGGTAGAGGACTGAGATTTTGCATGGCCCAGGGGCCAAAAAAAAATAAAAAAATAAAAATAAAAAAAATATTTTTTTTTCGATGTCAAAAGTTGATTTTTTATTTTACTTACTCTCAAGAGTCTTCCCGCAGTCCGCCGGGGGAACTCTTAAGAGTCTCCCGGCAGTTCCCGGGTTAAGAGCTGAAATGCATTAGCCTTTAACCCTTCTTTAGCAGGCCCTCTGTGGCCGTTTTGGGCCTTTTCAGGCCATTCTGACTGCTATATCAACCATCAGTATGAAAGGAACTGTATTGTGCCGAAAACTAGGTGGAAATCGCTACACATTGACGTAACATACAGCTACGTAGCACTCGTGGAGCACTGACAGTGTTACCTCGAAGATGGAAGTTTAGCAGATTTTGCTACCTTGCTCACTTTTAGCGAACTATTGGTTACACTGTGATCCTCTCGCGCGGTGGGGGAACTGGAGTTAGTGTGGGCCGGGAGGCCACAGATATCGGACGTATGGATCATTACTATCCCACTCATTTTCACTCGATTTACACCATTTTTTCACTCGTTTTTTGCCTGTTTTTTCAACTCGACTTATGTGGTGAGCCGCTCTTTAAGTGATAAGGGAGAACAAAAATAAAATAAAATACATAGGCCTACTGTAAAACAATAAGTTTTTCAGCCAGTACCCAACCAGCAGGGGTGTGGGGGCGGCAGCCCCCACCAATAATACTAGGTTAGGTTAGGTAAGGTTGTTAGGTTAGGCTAATGTTAACCCCATTCTTACTAGGTTAGGTTAGGTAAGGTTGTTAGGTTAGGCTAATGTTAACCCCATTCTTACTAGGTTAGGTAAGGTTGTTAGGTTAGGCTAATGTTAACCCCATTCTTACTAGGTTAGGTTAGGTAAGGTTGTTAGGTTAGGCTAATGTTAACCCCATTCTTACTAGGTTAGGTTAGGTAAGGTCGTTAGGTTAGGCTAATGTTAACCCCATTCTTACTAGGTTAGGTAAGGTTGTTAGGTTAGGCTAATGTTAACCCCATTCTTACTAGGTTAGGTTAGGTAAGGTTGTTAGGTTAGGCTAATGTTAACCCCATTCTTACTAGGTTAGGTTAGGTAAGGTTGTTAGGTTAGGCTAATGTTAACCCCATTCTTACTAGGTTAGGTTAGGTAAGGTTGTTAGGTTAGGCTAATATTAACCCCATTCTTACTAGGTTAGGTTAGGTAAGGTTGTTAGGTTAGGCTAATGTTAACCCCCATTCTTACTTCGTTAGGTTAGGCTATTGTTAACCTTATGAAAACCACAAAAAAAAAAGATTTTATTAGGGTTACTGTGTAATTTTAACATGAACATTAGTAAAATCCGAGCCAAGTTTCGTCAAAACTTGGCTTGTGTTTTCTAAATGTCGGGTTATATGGGTATGGAAATTTACAAAACCCGAGCCAACATGTTAATAAGGTTACTGTGTTATTTTCATTTTTAAATTAGTTAAATCCGAGCCAAGTTTCGTCAAAACTTGGCTCGGGTTTTCAAAAAGTCGGGTTTTATGGGTCTGGAAATTGACAAAACCCGAGCCAATATTTTACCAAGGTTACTGTGTTTTTTTCATTTTTACATTTGTTAAATCCGAGCCAAGTTTCGTCAAAACTTGGCTCGGGTTTTCAAAAAATTGGGTTTTATGGGTCTGGAAATTGAACAAACCCGAGCCAAATTTGGGTTACAAATGTGTATTATCGTGTTCTATAGTGTTCTATACGCTTTTTACCCCTCAATTTCCCTGATCTTCATAGCCCTCCCCACTATCGGGGGGCGTGTCTTTAGATTGATGGATAATGGGTAAATGCTTAATTCCCATTCAATTTCATCACTAGATACGAAACACCAAAAACAAAATCAAAATACCAAAAAAAATACCTGAAAAACACATTGTTGCGTTTCCTGTATATTAACCATAGTTAAAGACAAAGAATTGAAGTATATAGCTTAAGCAGAACTCTCCTCTCCTTATTTTACCCCCTCCTCCACCCCCGAACATGTCCATGTTTTTCATGTTTTTGTTTCTTGCAGTGTGTGGGCTGGCCCAATTAACCCTGCCGGAGATCCAACACAGGTATCACAGGGGCGCGTTCAAGAGCAAGACGCTACAGTTTCCGTAGCGCGAATTGGGCCCTATTAAACGATTTCGAAGCCTCTTCCGCACTACTTAAACAAACAGGGTGGTTGCCATGGTTACGTTTATACCAGCGTCTTCACTTGACGCTTTAAACAACGACAATGACCGTTCTTTACATCTAATCAACTACTATACTCTATCCAACTCAACTTTGCCGCCGGCCTCTACAGCAAATACGAGACCGCGCCTGTGATTGGCTGGCAATGACATCACGCCCTAGACATTAAAGGTTCCAGAATTTCCAGAGTTTGTATTATATGCACTTATCCGTGACGTTGTGGTTGCAATTTAGCCAAGTTATTATAGCCTACTAGAAAGTAGCATACAAACCCCTTTGTTATTTCGCATAATATTCAGAAACCGCCGAAAAGATGGAAATGCAATGTATAAATATAAAACAAACCACCTCCTGGCAATTTTGCACTGGCCCGGCGGCGTCTTTTAAACTCAAATATTTTCTTACTAGGAGGGGTACCCGGCGTTGTTCGGGTTTAAATTCTACTACCATAATCACCATCATCAATCACTACTACCACAATCATCACAATACTACTACTACCATAATCACCGGCCTCGACCTCCCTGTGCCTCATTAAACGGCGACCTCCGATTTTGGATCTGACCTCATCCTACCCCCATTTTGGGGAGCTACGAACAACTTTTGTTCCATACACCTTTTCGATCGGAGGCCTCCTGCCCCAAACGGCAATTTTTTTCGCTCCCGTATACTACATAAGTTCTGCCGAAAATTTTATTAAACAAAAGTGTCTCTGATTTCCACTAAACTCGCCTAAAACCATCTCCAAAGGGGCTTTCCAACGGTGCCCCACACTCCCACCTGGCATCAAAACTGTGGGAGGAGTTTAGTAACAAAGGTCGGGTAACTGACAAACAGACAAACATTGAGCTTTATTTATTAAGATTTGTGTCTGTATGTGCAGATATAACCATTATCTATTCATGTTTACCTTTCTTTGCCTTCGTGCTATTGTTCATAAGGTCGCAGAGTATTGGAAGCAAAAGAATAACATAAAATATAGCCTATGACGGAACATGAGGATATCACATTATCGTATGAATTAATTCAGCTTTTCTTTTATATTCCTATCTATCTATCTATTGCCTGACGCCGTGATCCCCGAAGGGGTGGCCACGAACGAACCGCCCCCATGCACCTCTGTCCCCAGTCAGTCGACGCCCCTCCCCCCAACCAGCACCGCCTTCATTCATGTAGTTCCTCACTCCATCCTTCCACCTCATATTCGGTCTACCTCTCCCCCTCTGTCCCTCCACCTCGCTCTCGTACACCCTCTTAGTCATTCTCTCGCTTTCCATACGTTCCATATGGCCGAACCATCTCAAGTTGTTCCTTTTCACACTTTCCAGCACATCTACCTCCACACCACACCTCCTTCTTACTTCCTCATTAGTCTGTCTATCCCTCCATGTAATTCCGCACGCACTCCTTAAGTAATTCATTTCCACTGCTCTCACTCTTGGTCTGAGTCTCTCAACCAACGTCCATGCTTCGCTTCCGTAAGTCAGTGTCGGGATTACCACACTGTCATGCAAGGACTTCTTCACTTCCATACTGACCACCCTATTTCTTGTTACTGCTTTTAGCGTTCCTACAACCCTCTTCCCCTGTTGTACCCTCTCCCGCACCTCTTCATCCATAGTCCCATCTTTACTCAACACACTGCCCAGATACTTAAAAGAGTTGACGATCTCCATAGCCTGACCGTTCAGCTTCACCTCACACTCTGTGACTTCACCCCTTTCGAAGACCATAACCTTGCTCTTCCCCGTATTTACCTTCAAATTCCGTTTTTCGCACACTGTTCCAAACTCATTTACCAGACCCTGCAACTCCCATTCATTATCACTCATCAGAACTGTATCATCCGCAAACAGCAGTATAGGTAGCTTCCACTCAATTCCCTCCCTTTTCAGCGATACACCAACATCCACTGCTCTTGATAGTATTTCTTTCATAACTCCATCCATATATAGAGTAAACAACCACGGGGACATCACACACCCCTGTTTCAAACCAACATTCAGGTCAAAGAACTCGCTCTGCTCACTCTCCACACGTACTGCCGCCTTTGCACCCTCATACATGCTCTTCACTGCTTTCAGCAACTTGCCCTCTACTCCGTATATTCTAAGTACTTTCCACAAACCTTCTCTATCCACTCTGTCATAGGCCTTCTCCAAGTCCATAAAGGCAACATACACCTTTTGTTTCTTCTCCAGATACTTCTCCACAACACAATTCAGGGTAAAAATCTGATCTACACATCCTCTTCCCTTCCTAAAGCCTCCCTGCTCGTCGCCTATCCATTTCTCCGTTCTCACTCTCACTCTCTCAATCACTACCCTACTGTATACCTTCCCTACTACGCTTAGAAGACATATTCCTCGGTGGTTACCACACACTCCTCTTTCCCCTTTGCCCTTATATAGGGGGACTATTATGCCAGTCTTCCAGTCATCTTTTATATTTTATATTCCATATATATTAATTATATTAGATAGGTTTTGGTCATTCTAATGGTGTGATAAGCGATATCCAAACCTTAAGAGCTATAAAATACCACATGGAACACATAAAATCGTAAGATATAATACTGTAAACACAAGCAAGGTAAGAATTACCGTCACTGCTGTCTACTTTAAATGTGTGGGAAGTCAAGCACGGCCTGTGATTCGCTAAAACGCACGGGCCCGAGCCAGTCAGCCTTCCCTCTCGCTTACTTCCCATGTTTATCAATTCTGTATCACCTTGTTTTTACTTTACAATATGTACGTTATTATAGAGTTTTCATTGTTTTAGCCATTTTCGAACAATGTGTTTTTAGTTTACCCGCTAGACTTGGAAAAACGCCTCTCCAAACCCCCCTCAAACTAATAAAATGTCCCCCAGACCCCCTTCAAGCTAAATGTGTAAATTTTTCAGTAGAAAAATGTCCCGGCCAAAGGCCGGTTTCTCCCAAATTGCGGGCTCGCTTTCGCTCGCCCAGGAAAAATCGACACCATATTGGGTTGAAGGCTTGAAGCATCATATAATCGCCAAAGTAATGCGATGAAACTTCTTAAAATCTCCAAGCTAATGGAGTAAAACTGGGAGGCCCCAAATTGGCCCGCCCTGCATCTAATAGGGTTAAGCCGCTGTTACACGAGCGATTTTTCAGTCAATTTTCCATGAGCAAGTTTTTTCTCGTTATATTTAGACTTTTGTGCACTGGTATCGGTAACTAGATTGATGGTAGAGTATGTTAGGCAGCTGAATTCTGATAAAGTGTAATATTTGAAGCTGCCACACCATAATTACCCGTAAAAATTGCTCGAAAAACTGCTTGTGTGACTCCGGCTTATCGTATAAATACGATAGAATATGACTCTTTTGTGATCTCGTATGTCTCTGTGACGTCACGATCTCTCCTACAGCACGACGTAGGACGAGTAGATCGTATATTATAAGATTGTAAATAAGTTAAGTTATAAAAGGCCTAATATGCTATTAAGCAATATTGCCATGGTCTTATGTAGTATATATGAATTTATCGTATATATTAATATAATTTATCGTATAGAGCAACCTAAATGCGGTACGATAATTTGGGCTCCTGGCGGTTTGCCAAGGCAGCAAGGTGTGCTTTTGAGGTACGCCAGAGCCTTCACGAACACCAACCAGTTAACATCTAATTTTCCGCCCTCAGTTGATCGTGCTTTTGTGCCTCTAATCACAATACACATACAGCAATACACACAGCTACACCATCACGACGCTCTCATCGACATCATGACTGACTGATAGATAAGCATACATTATAATAATCATGTCCATTCCCATGTAATCATTTATTCTTTCTTTAACTTGACTCGAGTCTTGGGACCGAAGTCTCGTTCCCCATTGTCCACCACCATATTGGGTAAAACGTTCTCCCTTGCCTCATTGCCACGTGGAACTATTGGGGAGTTAATTCCTGGCTAATATTAACCCTTATAACCTTACCCTATATATACATTTATTATGCGAGACCTTTGGATATAAATTAGCTTGTTTCAGATTGAATTCAATTTAGATATAGAGTAGTTTTCATTTAGATTGATTTTATTTGATTCATTATAGCTTAGTAATATTTAACTTCCATTGATAGTTTACCACATTGGTGCCCAGACCCGGGAATTAGCTACCAGTAAGGGATTTTAAGGCAATGAACAAGGGGACATATAACAGGATGCAGGAACAACTCTATGATAAACTGGCAAGGCTAGCCAAGCGATGGTTAGAGCCGGAATGCAGGGTCACATCGTTGCACCTGCCCAAGTTCTGCATCCCACCCATCATCTTTCCCCAATAATTTTCTTTTCCGTTTCAGACTTCCTGTGACATATGACCTGACCTAACATTTTTTCTTGTTCAATATGATCCATTAGTAGGTATTGCTATTTAGTGTACTATTTTTTCTCCATAACATAGAAGTCCGCCGGTTGGCGTCTCTTAATTAGACTATTATTTGGCCGTTGTTTTTGTAACGTAACATTTAGATACATAGCCTATAGGCTCACATGCAAAATGGATAAAAACGATAAAGAGACACCGTCTAGTGGGGTGCTGATCAAAGCCCCTAAAAATCAAAGGGCGGGACTTCGGGGAGTATTAAATAGGCTAATTGTGGACGTCAACACTTTCATCACTACTGCTGAACTAGAGGAATTGGAGGCTAGATTAGAAAACGTCCAGGCTACCCACGGTCGTATTACGGCTCTGAGTGAGGTGATTGTGGCTGACATGATAGACGAGGAAGAGATAGTTACAGAGTGTGATAATCGCGCCCTCTATGACGAACCTGTCTTTAGAGCGAAGTACCTATTACAGCGTGCTGTCGCAAGTAAGAAGGGAGGCGATAATGAGGCCCATAGAAGGGCTGACCCAAAACATACTGTACACCTCCCAAAGCTCAATCTTCCTACATGTGGGGGCAAGTTAACCGAGTGGTTAGCTTTCTGGGACGTATTTCGATCTACGGTTCATGAATCCTCTTTGGATAATGTCCGCAAGTTTCACTATCTGAAGGGACAAATGGAAGGTGAGGCCTTACATTTAATAGAGGGTTTTGCAGTAGTGGGTGGTAGTTATCTTGAAGAGGTACACTTATTAGAGTCCACATACGGGGATAGAGAGCAGTTGAAGATGGCCCATGTCGTTGCCTTGTTGGGGCTCGCAGAACCACAGTATAAGGTTGATGAGTTGACAAACTTCAGGGCAAATATGGAGTGCCATACTCGATCGCTAGACACCCTAGGGCTTAC
>JBAKBP010022241.1:0-39171 GCA_037953745.1 Lithodes maja
CAACATGATGACATATTCTTATACCGTATCCCACAGCAGTCAAAATACACGGGAACATAATCGCGAGTAGTGTAAACAAGGTCGGCGGTACGCCCGAATACTACATCCTTACCTTAGATTTTTACCCTAGGTTTATTATCAATACTCGAGTCTATGGGTTAGGTATTGGATCATCATTTGCATGTAACCATTAAACCGTAACTTACATGTTCGCTACATTTAGGCTAGGCCTAGGCTATTTGAAATGTTTATAATTGGGCTAACCTGCTAGGTTAATACAGAATCAATGAAAATAATACAAATACAAAATTATTTGATAAGGGTTGGGTTAGCGGGCGTACCGTCCGCAGTTTCAATGTTTTTTTCGCCCCAGCTGGTAATAGCCTATATAATATATCATATATAAAATGTGACGCCTGCCAGCGTTGGCAGAATCGCCTCCCGGTAGCCACTAGCACTCGCCAGGGCAGTGAAATGGGCTACAGTCTGTCTACAATGTTGTACTTTCTTTCTTGTGAATCGTCATGTCACAGGCAGGGTAGAAGTGGTCTTTGTTTTCGCCTGTGACAATGCCTTGTATTTTATATCATGAGTAGAACATAAGATGCATTGTAGTGAAGGAGAGAGAGAGAGCGAGCGAGCAGGGTGGGGGAGGTGAGTGTGGCTTTTCCTACTCCTCCCTCCTCCCTCCCGGAGGAGTTGCTCGCCGCGTGGTCTTTTCTCTCGGTTTTGATTGGCTGGTGGTTCCTGGCGCCTTCTGCAGGCCTGCTGCCGGGTGACGTAGCGGCCTGTGATTGGCTGACCACCGTGCCGTTGTGTGGGATCCTGGAGGGGTCCAGAGGAGCTATTCTCCTCAGAGCTTTCCTGACTAGCATACCCTTCACATGTCCCTTGCTCCCCTGTCTCCCGACTTCTACCTATAGAGCACTTTCTCTCTCTCTCAACTTCTTACCTCTCATTCTTCTACTCTATTTAATATCATAACTTCCCTTTGGTTCTGCACGATTTCATATATCGGCCATCGTGTTATATGCTGAAGCTCTCAGATAACACATGTTTAGTTAGGCATTTTGGAAGGGTTACCATTTTTTGTCTGTAGAGGTTTGACACACTCACGGTGTCTCCCTTCCTGTATCTTGGTGGTCTGCTGGGGGATTTAATGCTAGACTGGGATAGGGCTACTGGTGTTGTGATTTCCGATGTGTACTAGATTTTGTTGAACCTGTACAATCGCAACGGAGACGTGGGAAGCCTAGGTGGTCTTTCTGACTGTGTACCTTGTGAGTTTAGCGCTGTGTTGCGAGTGAGGGCTTTTGCCTCTGCCACCCAACACTGTGCTAACTCGTTTGCTTTGACTTTGAGAGGTTCGCCAGGAGAGAACCAGATACTAGCGATCTGGATCTCTCAAGAGAGCACCCCGTCAATTAACGTAATTTGGCCGCACAGCCTTAAGGACTTCGCTAGGCTACGAGCCGCTTGCTCAGCCATTGTTTCCTAGCCTACTACATCCCAGCTAGACTTTATTCGCCTAGCAGACACCTGTGACGCCTGCCAGCGTTGGCAGAATCGCCTCCCGGTAGCCACTAGCACTCGCCAGGGCAGTGAAATGGGCTACAGTCTGTCTACAATGTTGTACTTTCTTTCTTGTGAATCGTCATGTCACAGGCAGGGTTGAAGTGGTCTTTGTTTTCGCCTGTGACAATGCATTGTATTTTATATCATGAGTTGAACATAAGATGCATTGTAGTGAAGGAGAGAGAGAGAGCGAGCGAGCAGGGTGGGGGAGGTGAGTGTTGCTTTTCCTCCTCCTCCCTCCTCCCTCCCGGAGGAGTTGCCCCTCCGTGTGGTCTTTTCTCTCGGTTTTGATTGGCTGGTGGTTCCTGGCGCCTTCTGCAGGCCTGCTGCCGGGTGACGTAGCGGCCTGCGATTAGCTGACCACCGTGCCTTTGTGTGGGATCCTGGAGGGGTCCAGAGGAGCTATTCTCCTCAGAGCTTTCCTGACTAGCATACCCTTCACATGTCCTTTGCCCCCCTGTCTCCCGACTTCTACCGAAAGAGCACTTTCTCTCTCTCTCAACTTCTTACCTCTCATTCTTCTACTCTATTTAATATCATAACTTCCCTTTGGTTCTGCGCGATTTCATATATCGGCCATCGTATTATATGCTGAAGCTCTCAGATAACACATGTTTAGTTAGGCATTTTGGAAGGGTTACCATTTTTTGTCTGTAGAGGTTTGACACACTCACGGTGTCTCCCTTCCGGTATCTTGGTGGTCTGCTGGGGGATTTAATGCTAGACTGGGATAATGCTACTGGTGTTGTGATTTCCAATGTGTACTAGATTTTGTTGAACCTGTACAATCGCAACGGAGACGGGGGAAGCCAAGGTGGTCTTTCTGACTGTGTACCTTGTGATTTTAGCGCTGTGTTGCGAGTGAGGGCTTTTGCCTCTGCCACCCAACACTGTGCTAACTCGTTTGCTTTGACTTTGAGAGGGTCGCCAGGAGAGAACCAGATACTAGCGATCTGGATCTCTCAAGAGAGCACCCCGTCAATTAACGTAATATGGCCGCACAGCCTTAAGGACTTCGCTAGGCTACGAGCCGCTTGCTCAGCCATTGTTTCCTAGCCTACTACATCCCAGCTAGACTTTATTCGCCTAACACCAGATTTAGATTATAAACTCTTTCTGTTATGTATGCATTATTATTCACGGCATTTATTAGTCTAGGTTGTTGTTGAGTTGCACAACCCTAGTAGGCTGTTATATTGATGAGGAAGTACTTATTTTGCTGTTTGAGTTCCTACTATTGCGCAGTTATTATTCCTGTGCCAGTTAACCCGATATGTCCTTACAATTGTCATATCCTGTTCCTGCTTTATACTACAGTTCAAAATCCGATACGATCATCTTACCCCAGCATCAGACTTTCTTCAGAAGATTCCTGCTCGATGCTTTGGGACTTTCGTTCACTTTCTTTAGTATAGGAGTGACAGTTCATTATTGTTTAGAGTAACTTTAAATATACCTTCTTCTAGTTTGCATTAAATCATTGCAGTGATTTAATTAAGATCTCTATCTTTTCCTAGTATACCTTATTACCGTAATTGTATGTTGTTGTGATCAGGCTGTATCAGAGATCATCAGCCTGCAGTAGTAGTGCACTTATACTGAGTTATAGGATACCCCATTATCGCAGATTTAGCTCTGGAGGGTATAGGTGTTTTTGTGCGCCGGCATTATAAGTTCAGGGGTTGGATCTAGTGTTACCGTTGTGGCTGTGTGCTTTCCTAGTCCAATGATTAAGAGCCCTTGTTTTATACGAGCCCCGGTCGTAACAAATGGCGACCTTGCCAGGATTTTGTGAACTTAGAGAAATATTGCAGGAGTGTTGTGGTCATTTGTTTTTGTTTAAAGGAATATAGTGGACACGTGGATTTTTTTTTGGCAAGTAGTATAACACGTAAGAGTCTTCAAGCATTTTTTGAGTGAATAGTGCTACATAAGAGTTTAGGTATTTCTATTTTTTTTATATAAACGTTGAGAATTTTTGGTGGACACTATGTCAAACGACGGATCAATGTACAGTGAGGACACAGTAAGGGAAGCAGACTCTGAGGTGCAGCAGCGGGCTTTGTTAGATGACATTAGAGTTATAGCTAGTGAGGAGGATGCAAGGAAGTTTCTGGAGATACCTATTACTGCTGACCGGGTGTCGGGGATTGATCAGTATGGTCTCCAGTGTTTGGCCACGGTCATGGGGCATGTGGGCACTAGCAGCATGTCGAGAGGTGACCTGGTGGCCTGTGTGCTCGGCAGGGTGCGTGGGGCTTCGGGTGGAGCGGGAGCTGGGGCACCTTCGGCCCAGCCCCCATTCCACTCGACTCCTACCATGGCGCCCCCTCGGGCTCTGGAGCCGGGTACGTTCCCGCAGGCCGATAGTCACTGGCAGCGTGGTTTGTCACAGGGTGGGTCTCCAATTGTTGCATCTCCTCCTCCTCAAGGTTTAACTGCAGATATGCTCTTCCAGCATGAGATGGCTAAGATGCAGCTGCAGCAGAAGCAGGAATCTGAGCAGCAGCAGCGGGAGTTTGAGATGGCTAAGATTCAGGCTGAGGAGAGAAGGGCCAGATATGAGAGTGAGCTCGAGCAACGAAAGCATGAGGCTGAGCTCGAGCAACGGCAGCGAGAGAATGAGACTGAGGAGAGAAAGGCTAGGTACTGTGCAGACATAGATCTTGAGAAGTCTAGGGTGGAGTCGACAGGGCAGCGTCTCAGTTCTGGGAATCGAGGTCTTGATCAGTCGTTATCGCAGCTGCTCAAGTTGGTCCCTGTATTTGATGAGTCGGGTGTCACTGAGTTTTTTATGCGTTTCGAGAAGAAGTGCCGGGAGCACCAATGGCCCGAGGTTAAGTGGGCAGCCCTTGTTTCCTCTAGATTGGTTGGCAAAGGACTCAAGGCATATGATGCGTTGCCCTTGGAGTCGTGCATCGATTACGAGGTATTGAAGGAGGCTGTCCTGCGGGCATATGAGTTACAACCAGAGACGTACAGATTGAAGTTCCAGGGTGTAACGAAGGGTCGTGAGTGCACCTTTCTTGAGCATGCCCGGGATCTGTCCGATGCATTTAGAAACTGGCTGCATTCTGAGAAGGCATCGACGTTTCAGGAGTTGAAACAGCTGATGCTTCTAGAACAATTTTTTAATTGTACGGGCAGCGATCTGACGTTGAATCTTAAAGAGAAAAACCCAAGAACTCTTCAGGAGGCAGCTGAGATGGCTGACCTTCGGATGTCACTGATTCGTGGGTGCGGGTCTGCACAACGGAACGATGCAGGTAACAAGGGGCGCAACACTCCACCCCCCCGAGTCAGTGATACACCATATAACCATTACAACAAGAGCAACGATACTAAGTCTCACCATAAACCTAATACCGTCCCGTTTAAGAAGGGTCAGGGCCCTTCCCCCACCTCAAGGGAAGCCTAAGGAGTTAGAGTGTTTTCATTGTCATGAGAAGGGGCATTTTGCAAGAGCCTGTCCAAGCAAGCTACCTAATGCAGTTGTGTCTTTGGCTCGCAACATTGGGGTGTCCCCGAAGTCGTCTGAGTTTGCCCGGGGTATAACGTCAGAGGCTGGGACACAGCCAGTGGAGAAGAATCTGGAAGGCTTGAACCCTGTCCGCGATGTCTTTTGTGACCATCGAGGGCATGGCTGTGTGAAGTGGGCTGGTAAGAAGCATGGAGTTGAGCTGTTGCGAGACACGGGTGCCTCTCAGACTTTAATGAAGAACTTTACTGGTAGACCAATAAACGTGGCACGGGTGGTTGTGGTGCAGGGTATCAATGCTGTCAAGTCATACCCGTTGGTCAGGATGGAACTGGAGGTGGATGGTGTGACACGAGAGTTGGATGTGGGTGTTGTGGAGAACTTGCCTGTTGGGGGCGTCGACCTCCTTCTCGGCAACGACTTTGCGGTGCCTACTTCTGAGGTTTCACCCTTAGTCGTTGCCGAGAAGCCGGCCGACGTGAGTAGGGAGGAACAGGAGTGGGTAGAGAAATGTCAAGTACAACCTATGGCGTGCGTTGTTACAAGACCTCTTGCATCCAAAGTGTCACAGCCTATTCCTCAGTCTTCTGATCAACGGAGGAACGGTTGGAAGAAGATGGCTAATGTTGGTAACAGTTTGAAGAGTTTAGTACCAGCGGCTCTTCTTGGCAACTCAGTATTGGCACCATTGTTGGAGTCTGGAGAAGCCCCAGGACCTGTCACAGCTAGTGAGGAGGTAGGGCAGGAAGAGACTCCGAGGCAGCAACGTTACACACAGAGAGAAAAAAGGGTTGCTCAGTTTGATATTGGGGGAGGACTTGGGTTGCTTCGGAAGCATCTAGACAGGTTGGTTCCCTCAGATATTTGTAGTAAACTGCAGTTGGAGGATCCGGAAGTTCAGAAGTGTGGTAATGGTGCTGTCGAGATCAAACACGAGGACGGGGAAACATGTCATGTGAACCTGTTGGAGTTTGTGAGGCAACCACCTGAGCAGCTTACTGTCCCTGCGTTGGTCTGCAGCGGCCAAGGTGGAGAAGGAGAGGGGGGCAGTAGGGCACAGGTGGAGGAGAGTAGGGATTGTCATGTCTCGGCGGAGCAGTGGGCGGGGGACACGAGTCTGGTGGCTGTGGAAGCGCTAGAGCACCTGCCTGAGCAGCAGTGTGCAGCGCTCCAGCACCAGCTCGGTTCATATCCCACTGGTCGTGCCGAGCCCCTGAGCCTCACAACTCGGGCGGTGCAAGATGTTCCGCGGGCAGGTCACGTGAATGTTGAAAGACCGTTAGCCTCGTTGTTTGGGTGGTTCAAGGTGGGCGACGAGGCTTTGGCATGGTTGCCAGGTCAGGGTCAACCCATGGCTGCCAAGGGTGGTGGTCAAAAGGAGGACTTTGAGCAGATTGGTGAGGTTGGCTGTGGCATAGAAGTGCCCAGTCGTCGCATAGCCTCCCAATGCTGCTCTAGTATCGCTAAAAGCGGTGATGCTGCGCAGGCAGATGTAGTCGTAAGGAATGCGGGGGTGTGCATGTACGGTATCGGCGGGGAAGCCTTAGCAATAATGAACTATGGGAGTGACTGCACAGGTGGTACTGTAACGGGAAGAAATTGTACTTTCCCTTTTGGTATATGTTGTAAGGTTTTACTTAACTGTAAGACTTTTTCCCCTTCATTCACTCTTCCCTATATTTAAGGGAAGTGTATCGTTTAAGAAGGGTTAAGTAACCCTTGTCTATGTAAAGAGGGAATTAGCCTAGATCAGGAGGAGAACTAATATTCTCAAATCTATCTAAAATACTTTCAAGCCTAATTTATCCTTTTCACCCCTTTTGTTATTCCCTGTAAAAATCCTTCCTTTTCGAATTTAGAGTAATGCCCCCTTGTGTAAAAAGACCGCCAATTCCTACCCAAGCGACGCCACCCTTTGTGGTCACCCTCCCCTTTTTTGGCGGGATCCCTGGCACTGTCCCTCGGCCCCTCACTGTCGTGACCCCAGGCCTACGAGAGAGACACCTACCTAACCCCCAGTCTCTGTCATCATTCCCCGCTTCTTCTCCGGACTTAGGCTTCCTTTCCCTCCATTCAGAGGTTCGTAATTAAGGTTTATAGTGTTATAGGGTATTGCTTCTTCAGTTAAGTAAGTACTAGGTGTGTTATGTAGGAGATATTACGGTGATTGACAAATTCGTGAACTCGAGCCTACCATCGGGTTGGTCGACAGGCACCCCTCACCTGCCAAGTGCCTACAACCATACAAATTCCCCCATTATCATTTTGTTCAGTAAAACTTTGTCTGTGCACCTTTGCTAAGTGTTATTCTGATATTTTAGACTTTGTTATTCCAAATTAACGTCAAATTAACTTCGTGTGTAATAATTTCAGTCAGAGGGACGCCATTTGATGGCCTTCCAATTCTTGTGTTTTTCCATAATTCCCGACCAAACTTAGGCTAGCCTATTTTGCTAGTTGTCTTTCACCGTTTTACATAATCCTGAGGTAGTGCGAGAACACCAGTTAAGAGTAGAATTGAGGACGAAGTTGATTAAAATGCTTTTGAAGCTTGACCGCCATTTTAGGATTTAGACCATCTCGCATTTCGGAGAGACGACCAGGTTGAGTAAATTACTAATGTAGCAGTTTTATTGTATGTTTAGAACTTGTTCATTACTTTGAGTTTATAAAACCATGCATTTTGGTAAATATGGTTGTATTTTAACGTGTAAATCAGGAAAGGACATTCGTTTGAGATCGTGTCCTTGAGTTTTGTTTACCTTTCGTGTCTCCGACGTTCCAAAGTTAGGCCTATTCAGATAAGTATTTATAACTAACGTCTCCTAGGCCTGGTTATTGTTAATTTTAAATGTTTTTACTGGGTTATAGTGTAAAGAGTTACTTGTTATCTTGATTTAGAGGTCCTCATTTCCCAACCCCAGTACCGTCAAATTTCGGACCCCCATTGGGTCGGATTTATTTCAGATGATTATTTGTTCTTACCTATTGTTACTTAAAAGTTAACTTGTGAAAAGGCCGTTTAGGTATGGGTACTTGCTGAATTATTATGGTAGGTTATATGATTTTACATTTTGAATTAGGCTACTTAACTTTCACATAATTGGAAGTACAGTAGGCTATTATTAATTATTGTGCTTTTAGAGTGTATTAAGAATATTGATTGCTATGATATAATTATGTTTGACATGGTCTAATGAACAGAGTTGCCATGCAAGGGATGGAACGCTGTAGTGAGATTCTGGGCAGCTGATTTCAGGGGATAAGGTACTCGAGTTACAGTAGAAATAACGTTTAGCTTTGTTTGAGCCTTGTATAGCACCCTCCGCATTGAGCAGTCCAACCTGTTAAGTTTGACCATGACAATTACCTTTGATTTATGCCATTATTGTATTGATTTGACTCCATAGATATGCTGTGTAATTATGTATTCCCAATTGTGTGTAGCCTACTGCTGAGTAACATATGTACTGTACCTGTACTTCATGAGAGGATCTTTGGATGCCTTAACCCGGGAGCTGCGGGAAGACTCTTAAGAGTTCCCCCGGCGGACTGCGGGAAGACTCTCCTGAGTAAGTAAAATTAAAAATCAACTTTTGACATCGAAAAACAATTTTTTTGTTTATTTTTTTTTTTTTATTTATTTTTTTTTTTTGGCCCCTGGGCCATGCAAAATCTCAGTCCTCTACCTCCCCTCCTTCCCCACTTTCCTCCTATCCCTCAGTTATCACCTATTTTCCCTATTATTCCCTTATTCTGAGGTATATTTTCGTGCTAACATTAGCGAGTTGCAAGCAGGGTGTTGTCATCACTGATGGCCATCGAGTGCAAGAGAGAGAGAGAGAGTATCGATCGACTGTGTCGCAGTGGCCTTGGGGAAAATTGGCGGGAAGGTAGCTTGCCTCACCCATACATTATACAACTCGCGGGCTATATCTCCGATTTTGACCATCCAAACGCTGTTTTCACTCGTTTTATTGTTGTTTCAGGTTAATACCTTTATAATCAACCCATAATAGGCGCATATGGATAATTATTAATGCTATTAATGGTACAATGAATATTTTAGTGACGAAAAACCTCAAATACGTCAGCACAGGGGGAGGTTTTCAATTACCCCTGTGCGCACTTCAGAGGTTAAGAGATTATTTCGGTACAGTACTGTAATATCATAATTTGATCTGTCATTGTATTTCTGTACTTATATTAGCTCATCTATATTTATACGTTAATAGGAATTCATGTATTTTTATATGTTTATATTAGCCTATATTTTTTATATGTATTTGTTTTAGTATTACTGTGTACCGTAATTAGGATATTGATTAACCCCATTATTAAGGGTTAGCTATATGTCAACCGTGGGTTAAGAATGTATTCGACTTACCAGGGAACCAGTTTGGGACGGAGTTGATGTGATGCTGAATTGCTGATGGCGGAGAATCGGAGATTCACCCCTCCCATTGGCTGAGTGCAGGATGCTGAACTCGTGTACTGTACGAGGGTTCAAGGACCGCAGGAAGACGCATGATTACCCCCTATACCCCAGGATACGGTAGGCCGAAGAAACCTACAGGCAAGCCTGGCCGATACCGGTATCTAGCGGAATTGAGATGTATAATACTGAGAGGAATGGGGTGGATACAGACAGCAATATTCGAGTCCTACTCCTAGGTTAAGAGACTGTCCCAGTACGGTAATGGATTGGTCCCAGGTTAATGGTATAGAGATAATTAGATACGGACCATACGGTACCAATGTTAAGAGTTGTAAACGGTAAAATGTTCTTTAAATATTAATATCAAGCTTAAGAATACTGCAATATGTTTGTATCTATCCTGCCGTACCTATTTGGATCTAAATGTGTTGTCAGGATGGTAAATCGGAGCTGTCAGTATTAAATTGGTCTAAGAGTAGTACCAGTAGCCTAACTGAGAGTTAAAGTCTTGTCAGCCAACATTGAAGGTGAAGTTCTTGATTGGTCTTTGCTAGCCTCCGATTTATCCTACTGTCCTAATGTACCTGAATAATGAGCATGAGTCACGATTGCATAAAGAATAAGAAAACCATGGGGACGGCCAGTTCACCTGAAGGTGGGCGATCAAATAATTCGAATGAATTACCGTTCCCAAAAACATCCTTATGTGATATCTAGAAAGTAGAGAATATGCTAGGTCTCAGTGGGGTTTTTGTGGTTCTTTGGTGTTATCATCGTGTCGGAGTTGCAGCCTTTCCCCTTCCTCGAAGGATGTTGGATGTGGGTCAACCAAACAGGGTTGTCCTCTCGTTAATTAGAATGCAATAACGGGTTTGTCGTCATCTCTTCCTTTCTATCCTTGAGTACCTATTTTCCATCTTCGCAGCTTAATCTATCCTTTTCTCTGTCTTACCCTCTCTCTCTTGTTCGCAGCAGAAGAAGGGAAGTTGATAAAGAAAGAGAGATCCCCATCCCCCCCCCCCCCTCCGTTACAGTACTGATTGTCCCTCTCATGACCTGGCTGTTCTAGGGACGAAGGTGGAGCAGGAGGGAGACTACAGGTTAGAAGCTGCGGTCTCGGCTGGGTTGTGGGAGGGCACTAGGCATGTTGTTCGTGGAGACAGTGCAAGGCAGTTGTTTACTAGGCTATGGCAGTACTTTCGCATGTTTGTTCATTCTCCAGGCCTGATGTACGAAGTAGAATCCGACATGGAGGCTGGAGACAGTGCAAGGTTGAAATTGGCTCCCTACCGTATAAATCCTGCTCGACAGCCTGTGGTGCAAGCAGAGCTGGATTACGTGTTGACGAAGGGTCTGAGGGATAAGGAATGTCGTGAGTGGTCGTTGCCTGTAACTTTGCAACCGGTGTTAAGTGGCAAGATCAGTGAGTCTGTTGATTGCGAGAGTGTGTGTGCATTATCCCTGACAGACGCCTATACCTTATCGAGAGTTGACGACACCATAGACCGCCTCGGGGCTGCATCGCCTATCACGAAGGTAGAACTAGTGAAAGGTTATTGGCAGGCCCCGTTGCCGGAAAGCGCGAAGAGAAATGCCAGTCTTGTGATGAACTGGGCAGTTTATCAGTGCCAGGTGTTGTTTTGCTGCCGGGACACAAGTTGGATGTGTGGCATGCTAAGGGCACTGATAATGTTTTGGCTGATTGTTTGTCACGGGAGGGTTTGTTTGCAGGAGAACCCTCGCCGTTCAGTCAGTGTGTGTTGAGAGTGGAGTAAAATAGGCTTGCCCCTGTAAGTGCAGCCGCCATAAACATATTAAAAAAATAAAAAATCACATAAAAACTCTTTCTTTTGATAGTTAATTGTAAGTTGCCTACGTTATAGCTAAAGTCCTAAGTTGAACCTGTCTTTCACTTAGGAGGCTGGGTTCTGTGAAGCTCGCTCTGGGAGCATAGCAGGCTAAAATTATACTATTATGTTTGGGAGGGGTTATAAGATTTTCTTTATGTTGATATGTTGTTTTATGTAAGATTGAGCTTTGCATTTCATTTCTGGCGGAGTGGCTATGTGTGACGGGTCTTGTCGGCATTCTGCCTTGTCAGATATCGTGCTCGCCTAATGTTGAGCGTCCTATATCTTGGGCGGGGTGTGACGCCTGCCAGCGTTGGCAGAATCGCCTCCCGGTAGCCACTAGCACTCGCCAGGGCAGTGAAATGGGCTACAGTCTGTCTACAATGTTGTACTTTCTTTCTTGTGAATCGTCATGTCACAGGCAGGGTAGAAGTGGTCTTTGTTTTCGCCTGTGACAATGCATTGTATTTTATATCATGAGTTGAACATAAGATGCATTGTAGTGAAGGAGAGAGAGAGAGCGAGCGAGCAGGGTGGGGGAGGTGAGTGTTGCTTTTCCTCCTCCCTCCCGGAGGAGTTGCTCGCCCGCGTGGTCTTTTCTCTCGGTTTTGATTGGCTGGTGGTTCCTGGCGCCTTCTGCAGGCCTGCTGCCGGGTGACGTAGCGGCCTGTGATTGGCTGACCACCGTGCCTTTGTGTGGGATCCTGGAGGGGTCCAGAGGAGCTATTCTCCTCAGAGCTTTCCTGACTAGCATACCCTTCACATGTCCCTTGCTCCCCTGTCTCCCGACTTCTACCTATAGAGCACTTTCTCTCTCTCTCAACTTCTTACCTCTCATTCTTCTACTCTATTTAATATCATAACTTCCCTTTGGTTCTGCGCGATTTCATATATCGGCCATCGTATTATATGCTGAAGCTCTCAGAAAACACATGTTTAGTTAGGCATTTTGGAAGGGTTACAATTTTTTGTCTGTAGGGGTTTGACACACTCACAGTGTCTCCCTTCCGGTATCTTGGTGGTCTGCTGGGGGATTTAATGCTAGACTGGGATAAGGCTACTGGTGTTGTGATTTCCGATGTGTACTAGATTTTGTTGAACCTGTACAATCGCAACGGAGACGTGGGAAGCCTAGGTGGTCTTTCTGACTGTGTACCTTGTGAGTTTAGCGCTGTGTTGCGAGTGAGGGCTTTTGCCTCTGCCACCCAACACTGCTAACTCGTTTGCTTTGACTTTGAGAGGGTCGCCAGGAGAGAACCAGATACTAGCGATCTGGATCTCTCAAGAGAGCACCCCGTCAATTAACGTAATATGGCCGCACAGCCTTAAGGACTTCGCTAGGCTACGAGCCGCTTGCTCAGCCATTGTTTCCTAGCCTACTACATCCCAGCTAGACTTTATTCGCCTAGCAGACACCAGATTTAGATTATAAACTCTTTCTGTTATGTATGCATTATTATTCACGGCATTTATTAGTCTAGGTTGTTGTTGAGTTGCACAACCCTAGTAGGCTGTTTCGTTGATGAGGAAGTACTTCTTTTCCCGTTTGAGTTCGTACTATTGCGCAGTTACTATTATTCCCGTGGCAGTTAACCCTATATGTCCTTACAATTGTCATATCCTGTTCCTGCTTTATACTACAGTTCAAAATCCGATACGATCATCTTACCCCAGCATCAGACTTTCTTCAGAAGATTCCTGTTCGATGCTTTGGGACTTTCGTTCACTTTCTTTAGTATAGGAGTGACAGTTCATTATTGTTTAGAGTAACTTTAAATATACCTTCTTCTAGTTTGCATTAAATCATTGCAGTGATTTAATTAAGATCTCTATCTTTTCCTAGTATACCTTATTACCGTAATTGTATGTTGTTGTGATCAGGCTGTATCAGAGATCATCAGCCTGTAGTAGTAGTGCACTTATACTGAGTTATAGGATACCCCGTTATTGCAGATTTAACTCTGGAGGGTATAGGTGTTTTTGTGCGCCGGCATTATAAGTTCAGGGGTTGGATCTAGTGTTACTGTTGTGGCTGTGTGCTTTCCTAGTCCAATGATTAAGAGCCCTTGTTTTATACGAGCCCCGGTCGTAACAAATGGCGACCTTGCTTATGATTTTGTGAACTTAGAGAAATATTGCAGGAGTGTTGTGGTCATTTGTTTTTGTTTAAAGGAATATAGTGGACACGTGGATTTTTTTTTGGCAAGTAGTGTAACACTTAAGAGTCTTCGAGCATCTTGTATTTTTGAGTGAATATTGCTGCATAAGAGTTTAGGTACTTTTTTTTTGTTATAAACGTTGAGAATTTTCGGTGGACACTATGTCGGACGACGGATCAGTGTACAGTGAGGACACAGTACGGGAAACAGAAACTGAGGTGCAGCAGCGGGCTTTGTTAGATGACATTAGAGTTATAGCTAGTGAGGAGGATGCAAGGAAGTTTCTGGAGATACCTATTACTATTGACCGGGTGTCGGGGATTGATCGGTATGGTCTCCAGTGTTTGGCCACGGTCATGGGGCATGTGGGCACACGCAGCATGTCGAGAGGTGACCTGGTGGCCTGTGTGCTCGGCGGGGTGTGTGAGGCTTCGGGTGGAGCGGGAGCTGGGGCACTTTCGGCCCAGCCCCCATTCCACTCGACTCCTACCATGGCACCCCCTCGGGCTCCGGAGCCGGGTACGGTCCCGCAGGCCGATAGTCACTGGCAGCGTGGTTTGCACTTGGGTGAGTCTCCAATTGTTGCATCTCCTCCTCCTCAAGGTTTAACTGCAGATATGCTCTTCCAGCTTGAGATGGCTAAGATGCAGCTGCAGCAGAAGCGGGAATCTGAGCAGCAGAAGCGGGAATCTGAGCAGCAGCAGCGGGAGTTTGAGATGGCTAAGATTCAGGCTGAGGAGAGAAGGGCCCGATATGAGCTCGATCAACGGCAGCGAGAGAGTGAGGCTGAGGAGAGAAGGGCCAGATATGAGACTGAGGCTGAGGAGAGAAAGGCGAAGTACTGTGCAGACATAGATCTTGAGAAGTCTAGGGTGGAGTCGACAGGGCAGCGCCTCGGTTCTGGGAATCGAGGTCTTGATCAGTCGTTATCGCACCTGCTCAAGTTGGTCCCTGTATTTGATGAGTCGGGTGTCACTGAATTTTTTATGTGTTTCGAGAAGAAGTGCCGGGAGCACCAATGGCCCGAGGTTAAGTGGGCAGCCCTTGTTTCCTCTAGATTGATTGGCAAAGGACTCAAGGCATATGATGCGTTGCCCTTGGAGTCGTGCATCGATTACGAGGTATTGAAGGAGGCTGTCCTGCGGGCATATGAGTTACAACCAGAGACGTACAGATTGAAGTTCCGGGGTGTAACGAAGGGTCGTGAGTGCACCTTTCTTGAGCATGCCCGGGATCTGTCCGATGCATTTAGAAACTGGCTGCGTTCTGAGAAGGCATCGACGTTTGAGGAGTTGAAACAGCTGATGCTTCTAGAATTTGTTTTTAAGTGTACGGGCAACGATCTGACGTTGAATCTTAAAGAGAAAAACCCAAGAACTCTTCAGGATGCAGTTGAGATGGCTGACCTTCGGATGTCACTGATTCGTGGGTGCGGGTCTGCACAACGGAACGATGCAGGTAACAAGGGGCGCAACACTCCACCCCCCCCCCCCGAGTCAGTGATACACCATATAACCATTACAACAAAAGCAACGATACTAAGTCTGACCATAAACCTAATACCATCCCGTTTAAGAAGGGTCAAGGCCCTTCCCCACCTCAAGGGAAGTCCAAGGGGGAGTTAGAGTGTTTTCATTGTCATGAGAAGGGGCATTTTGCAAGAGCCTGTCCAAGCAAGCTACCTAGTGCAGTTGTGTCTTTGGCTCGCAACATTGGGGTGTCCACGAAGTCGTCTGAGTTTGCCCGGGGTATAACGTCAGAGGCTGGGACACAGCCAGTGGAGAAGAATCCGGAAGGCTCAAACCCTGTCCGCGATGTCTTTTGTGACCATCGAGGGCATGGCTGCGTGAAGTGGGCTGGTAAGAAGCATGGAGTTGAGCTGTTGCGAGACACGGGTGCCTCTCAGACTTTAATGAAGAACTTTACTGGTAGACCAATAAACGCGGCACGGGTGGTTGTGGTGCAGGGTATCAATGCTGTCAAGTCATACCCGTTGGTCAGGATGGAACTGGAGGTGGATGGTGTGACACGAGAGTTGGATGTGGGTGTTGTGGAGAACTTGCCTGTTGGGGGCGTCGACCTCCTTCTCGGCAACGACTTTGCGGTGCCTACTTCTGAGGTTTCACCCTTAGTCGTTGCCGAGAAGCTGGCCTACATGAGTAGGGAGGAACAGGAGTGGGTAGAGAAATGTCAAGTACAACCTATGGCGTGCGTTGTTACAAGACCTCTTGCATCCAAAGTGTCACAGCCTATTCCTCAGTCTTCTGATCAACGGAGGAACGGTTGGAAGAAGATGGCTAATGTTGGTAACAGTTTGAAGAGTTTAGTACCAGCGGTTCTTCTTGGCAACTCAGTATTGGCACCATTGTTAGAGTCTGGAGAAGCCCCAGGACCTGTCACAGCTAGTGAGGAGGTAGGGCAGGAAGAGACTCCGAGGCAGCAACGTTACACACGGAGAGAAAAAAGGATTGCTCAGTTTGATATTGGGGGAGGACTTGGGTTGCTTCGGAAGCATCTAGACAGGTTGGTTCCCTCAGATATTTGTAGTAAACTGCAGTTGGAGGATCCGGAAGTTCAGAAGTGTGGTAATGGTGCTGTCGAGATCAAACACGAGGACGGGGAAACATGTCATGTGAACCTGTTGGAGGAGTTTGTGAGGCAACCACCTGAGCAGCCTACTGTCCCTGCATTGGTCTACAGCGGCCAAGGTGGAGAAGGAGAGGGGGGCAGTAGGGCACAGTTGGAGGAAAGTAGGGATTGTCATGTCTCGGCGGAGCAGTGGGCGGGGGACACGAGTCTGGTGGCTGTGGAAGCGCTAGAGCACCTGCCTGAGCAGCAGTGTGCAGCGCTCCAGCACCAGCTCGGTTCATACCCCACTGGTCGTGCCGAGCCCCTGAGCCTCACAACTCGGGCGGTGCAAGATGTTCCGCGGGCAGGTCACGTGAATGTTGAAAGACCGTTAGCCTCGTTGTTTCGGTGGTTCAAGGTGGGCGACGAGGCTTTGGCATGGTTGCCAGGTCAGGGTCGACCCATGGCTGCCAAGGGTGGTGGTCAAAAGGAGGACTTTGAGCAGATTGGTGAGGTTGGCTGTGGTATAGAAGTGCCCAGTCGTCGCATAGCCTCCCAATGCTGCTCTAGTCAATTGCAACAGCCCTACCATAGACCGACTGTATCTGGCCATGTCGCTAAAAGCGGTGATGCTGCGCAGGCAGATGTAGTCGTAAGGAATGCGGGGGTGTGCATGTACGGTATCGGCGGGGAAGCCTTAGCAATAATGAACTATGGGAGTGACTGCACAGGTGGTACTGATTGTTCCTCTCATGACCTGGCTGTTCTAGGGACGAACGTGGAGAAGGAGGGAGACTACAGGTTAGAGGCTGCGGTCTCGGCTGGGTTGTGGGAGGGCACTAGGCATGTTGTTCGTGGAGACAGTGCAAGGCAGTTGTTTACTAGGCTATGGCAGTACTTTCGCATGTTTGTTCATTCTCCAGGCCTGATGTACGAAGTAGAATCCGACATGGAGGCTGGAGACAGTGCAAGGTTCAAATTGGCTCCCTACCGTATAAATCCTGCTCGACAGCCTGTGGTGCAAGCAGAGCTGGATTACGTGTTGACGAAGGGTCTGAGGGATAAGGAATGTCGTGAGTGGTCGTTGCCTGTAACTTTGCAACCGGTGTTAAGTGGCAAGATCAGTGAGTGTGTTGATTGCGAGAGTGTGTGTGCATTATCCCTGACAGACGCCTATACCTTATCGAGAGTTGACGACACCATAGACCGCCTCGGGGCTGCATCGCCTATCACGAAGGTAGAACTAGTGAAAGGTTATTGGCAGGCCCCGTTGCCGGAAAGCGCGAAGAGAAATGCCAGTCTTGTGATGAACTGGGCAGTTTATCAGTGCCAGGTGTTGTTTTGCTGCTGGGACACAAGTTGGATGTGTGGCATGCTAAGGGCACTAATAATGTTTAGGCTGATTGTTTGTCACGGGAGGGTTTGTTTGCAGGAGAACCCTCGCCGTTCAGTCAGTGTGTGTTGAGAGTGGAGTAAAATAGGCTTGCCCCTGTAAGTGCAGCCGCCATAAACATATTAAAAAAATAAAAAATCACATAAAAACTCTTTCTTTTGATAGTTAATTGTAAGTTGCCTACGTTATAGCTAAAGTCATAAGTTGAACCTGTCTTTCACTTAGGAGGCTGGGTTCTGTGAAACTCGCTCTGGGAGCATAGCAGGCTAAAATTATACTATTATGTTTGGGAGGGGTTATAAGATTTTCTTTATGTTGATATGTTGTTTTATGTAAGATTGAGCTTTGCATTTCATTTCTGGCGGAGTGGCTATGTGTGACGGGTCTTGTCGGCATTCTGCCTTGTCAGATATCGTGCTCGCCTAATGTTGAGCGTCCTATATCTTGGGCAGGGTGTGACGCCTGCCAGCGTTGGCAGAATCGCCTCCCGGTAGCCACTAGCACTCGCCAGGGCAGTGAAATGGGCTACAGTCTGTCTACAATGTTGTACTTTCTTTCTTGTGAATCGTCATGTCACAGGCAGGGTAGAAGTGGTCTTTGTTTTCGCCTGTGACAATGCATTGTATTTTATATCATGAGTTGAACATAAGATGCATTGTAGTGAAGGAGGGAGAGAGAGCGAGCGAGCAGGGTGGGGGAGGTTAGTGTTGCTTTTCCTCCTCCTCCCTCCTCCCTCCCGGAGGAGTTGCTCGCCCGCGTGGTCTTTTCTCTCGGTTTTGATTGGCTGGTGGTTCCTGGCGCCTTCTGCAGGCCTGCTGCCGGGCGACGTAGCGGCCTGTGATTGGCTGACCACCGTGCCTTTGTGTGGGATCCTGGAGGGGTCCAGAGGAGCTATTCTCCTCAGAGCTTTCCTGACTAGCATACCCTTCACATGTCCCTTGCCCCCCCTGTCTCCCGACTTCTACCTATAGAGCACTTTCTCTGTCTCTCAACTTCTTACCTCTCATTCTTCTACTCTATTTAATATCATAATTTCCCTTTGGTTCTGCACGATTTCATATATCGGCCATCGTATTATATGCTGAAGCTCTCAGATAACACATGTTTAGTTAGGCATTTTGGAAGGGATACCATTTTTTGTCTGTAGAGGTTTGACACACTCACGGTGTCTCCCTTCCTGTATCTTGGTGGTCTGCTGGGTGATTTAATGCTAGACTGGGATAGGGCTACTGGTGTTGTGATTTCCGATGTGTACTAGATTTTGTTGAACCTGTACAATCGCAACGGAGATGTGGGAAGCCTAGGTGGTCTTTCTGACTGTGTACCTTGTGAGTTTAGCGCTGTGTTGCGAGTGAGGGCTTTTGCCTCTGCCACCCAACACTGTGCTAACTCGTTTGCTTTGACTTTGAGAGGGTCGCCAGGAGAGAACCAGATACTAGCGATCTGGATCTCTCAAGAGAGCACCCCGTCAATTAACGTAATTTGGCCGCACAGCCTTAAGGACTTCGCTAGGCTACGAGCCGCTTGCTCAGCCATTGTTTCCTAGCCTACTACATCCCAGCTAGACTTTATTCGCCTAGCAGACACCAGATTTAGATTATAAACTCTTTCTATTATGTATGCATTATTATTCACGGCATTTATTAGTCTAGGTTGTTGTTGAGTTGCACAACCCTAGTAGGCTGTTTTGTTGATGAGCAAGTACTTCTTTTGCTGTTTGAGTTCCTACTATTCCCGTGTCAGTTAACCCTATATGCCCTTACAATTGTCATATCCTGTTCCTGCTTTATACTACAGTTCAAAATCCGATACGATCATCTTACCCCAGCATCAGACTTTCTTCAGAAGATTCCTGCTCGATGCTTTGGGACTTTCGTTCACTTTCTTTAGTATAGGAGTGACAGTTCATTATTGTTTAGAGTAACTTTAAATATACCTTCTTCTAGTTTGCATTAAATCATTGCAGTGATTTAATTAAGATCTCTATCTTTTCCTAGTATACCTTATTACCGTAATTGTATGTTGTTGTGATCAGGCTGTATCAGAGATCATCAGCCTGTAGTAGTAGTGCACTTATACTGAGTTATAGGATACCCCGTTATCGCAGATTTAACTCTGGAGGGTATAGGTGTTTTTGTGCGCCGGCATTATAAATTCAGGGGTTGGATCTAGTGTTACCGTTGTGGCTGTGTGCTTTCCTAGTCCAATGATTAAGAGCTCTTGTTTTATACGAGCCCCGGTCGGAACAAAAATAATTATGATGAGCATGATGACAATATAAGTGCCAAGGCTGGGGTGAGGGGAGCAAAGCCCCCCTCACCGCCTGCCTGTAATAAGCTAGCCTAAGCTCCTGGTTATCCTCCAAGTTCCTACCATCTCAATATAACCTGGTAAGTTAGGCCTGCGGCCTATTTAAATATAGAAAATTAATTAAAAGAGATAGGCTAGGCCTAGTATAGAAACAATTAATTATGGCTACAAATTAGCCTACCTGGCTATATGTCAATAACAGTGAGGAATGGAATAGCCTAGTAATAGTTAACTTAACCTAACTTCTATAGCCTAGGCCCCGCCTAACCTAACTTATTGACCTAACCTTCGCTTCATATTATAGGCCTACTTCCCAAGTTCCCAGCCTATAGGCTAGGCTACCATGGCTATATTCCTAGGCTAGCCTAATGCATTTTTCGCCCCCACCAAATATGTGCATCCCACATTTTCCTTTCCCTGATCTTAATAGCATAGCATAGCCAGGATAGACATAGGCTAGCCTAGACATCACTAAAGGCTATAGCCCTCCCAGGCTATCAAGCCCTCAGTTTCACTAGCCTATCAAAATTCAGAAAGTAACTTAGGACTAGCCTATAATCCTATTGGATAATTCTTAGAATAATGGATAAGGTAATGCATATCCTTCACTCGAAACATCATAAACAACTATACAACATTATAGGCATATTCCTTAAAAAACAAAAACACAAAACTGAGAAGGCAAATTAGCCTAGGCTAGTAGGCTAGGCCTAGGCCTAACTTGTTTGTGAATAAGCCTATTATGTTCCCTCCACCAACCGACTTTACTCCTAAACTCAATTAATGAAATTAACAAATATATATGGCAGTCCAGGGATTCGAACCTAGGATGCTCACACCGAAATTCAATGCATTTATCCATTGCGCTACGAAGACAGACAGAAAACAGGCTTCATCTTCCTTCTCTTGTTTTCTATTACTGAGGTTCCTTTTGCCATTGTAGGCACGCAAAATATGTTCTCTGACACCTGATATACTCGAAAATATACATTTACTTGTGATTATTATATAAACTTACCTGTAAATAGAAGCAATGTAATGGGTCGCCAAATTCTCCAATCTCTCACCAATCCTTGTGTTTTCAACTGTTTTGACTTTTGAAATGGCTGCTGAGGCGCCGCCAGTACCCTCTAGCGGCAAATATTGGAATTATAAGAAGCGGTCTATTTAAAATGTCGATATAGTTTTAATTACTTCATTTTGTAATATTCTCAATGCTTGAACTATACATTACCTTTCTCAAACAATTACTAATATTCCATTAAGTATATGATTATATATCTCATCCAGTTTGCAATGCAAAATATAGTTATATTAAACCTGATCAGTGTTCTATTATGACATTATATGTATAAGAACTAAATTATTACTTAGCCTAAATACAAGAAGAAAACAAAACTACCACTTAGTAATTTGCTTATTTACATAAGTTTTGTTGTGGTTTACAGTAACGGTTAGTATCATGCCATTTTAACGTTCTAGTAAAACCAAAGTATTTATAGTCTTCCCAAGCCGTTAGTTTGAAGGTTTTTTAACTTTCATGTCAAACCAAACCACAAGCTAACCAAAAGCTAACGGTTATCTCACGGTAGGCTTCTATTGGGGTTCTGATGAAGAGAGTCGAGCAGAGGGGCCGAGATGATTGGAGGAGGGAGATAGAAAAGAAAAAGACATTGGAGAGGTATAGGAAAAAGGAGAGACCGAGGAGAGAGTTTTTTTATGATGGAAACTGAGCGTCGCAGTTGTTGTTTCAGCTTATAGTGTGGTTCCTTGTGTAATACCGTAGGATTTTCCTGCTAAAATGTATTTTATTGTTTTATTGTGAACATTTGGGTGTGAGATATTGAAAAATAATGGGGTTCAAATTTTTCGACGCCCGAACCCCCCCGTCAATTTCGGGCGCCCCTGGAATGAATCCATCACATATCTTCGCCAATAATGGACCGATTTTAATGATCTTAGTGTCGTTTTGGGGTTCTTTGATGACACTGAGTTGACTTTTATTATTTTTGAAACGACCGGAAGTGACAAAAATTGACTTATGGTTTTAATGCTAAAATAACATTGACAATTTGGCGAAACAAAGTTTATCGTTAAACTTGGTTACGTCTAATATCATTCATATGTTATTAAGGATGGAAATATCAGCAATGCTATCAGATAGATTAGCACAATTGGGGCTTTCACAAAATTGAATTGTAGGGGAATCCATAGCTCCCTCCCACCGGGGGTGCAAATCCTCCTAGGCATCCTAGGGGTAGAAACTTGACTACCGCACCTGAGGATAAAACAGATTCAAGAATCAATGCTAATAAGGACACACTAGGCTGGAAAAGCTAAGTAACTGAAAATGTAATTGAGAAAAAAGAACGAACTAACACCAGATTCAATCTCAGTTCCCTTTACGTTACGTTAACCTGACAAGCGCTAAATAGACCTAGGGGCTAGGGTAGTTATTTGTGCATTTCTAGCCTTGGATTCTGACAGAATTCGTTATATTTACAATATAGAGCATTATTTGTTTTCGGTATGCTTTTATTTTACATATATGATGTATATATGAACCTTCAAGAGTGCTAAAATAAGTGGGAAAAGCATTTGGGTGGTGAAAAACGAAGATATTGGCCACCCGGTCATAATCTCAGGCGAGAGAGAGCCACAGGCAACCCTCCTCTCTCGCTGTCTGTGAGGTAACTGAGACGAGCGGGGCGGTGTGGGCCGGTGTCTGGGTGTTACATAACGATCTTTTCTGCAACCCACTTGTGCTACATTATCGCGGGAGAGAAAAATAACCGATAAATGATGATAATAAGAGGGAAAATAGGTGATAATTGAGGAGGGGAGGGAGGGGGGAATAAGGTGGGGAAGGAGGGGAGGGGGGTGGGTGAGATTTACATGGATGAGTACTGGAGGGGAATTATCTCACCTAGAGACAAATTCCTTTGTTTTGATAGGCCCTTTTTTTTTTGGAAAGCTTTTTTTATGGTCTTGCTTCCGTGAGGCCTATCGCGTTCCCTATAGAAAGCCTTTCGTGAGGCCTATCGCGCTTGCCGGGTTAAGGACCATTCCAGATGGCTCTAGAGTTATAACTTCTTACCAAAGTGACCAACACCGACCTAATCCCATCTAATAATAAGAACATAGTTCCTAATGACCCCAGCGACCAACGCCGGGAATAGTTAAACAGCATCTGAGTAACGAACAAGATAGGAAGAGGTGAGTTTTGTACGGCAGAGCCGATGCCCGGCGGAAGCGGGATCCCCACTTTTGCCGGGCATGCGTTCCTGTAGCACCAAACTGCGAACAGTTTCCTTGACTAGCGAGGCGGAAATGTCCTGGAGACTTCGGCAATGCCGGAAACCCCAAAAGACAAAATTAAGTAAATATGCGCCTCCCACATATTAACCACCGCCGGCAAAAGACAAGGAACACTGATTTCGACCAATCTACTACCAAACACAGAAAAACCGAAATCAACATAGTTCTAGCATCTCCGGCGTCCCTTACCCCAGATAAGGGCCGGCGTGAAGACACAAGAGGTACGTTGTGACAGAATTTAACTGTTAATTCTTGCCAGGAAGGGCCCAACCCCACAGCAACCCGAGTAACAACATGCTAATTTATGGCACAGTATATAAATATCAATAAATACATCCTAGCCATAAAAGATAAACTACAGGAGGCCAACTAGACGGGGGCAAGTGGTCGGAGATAAATCATCAAATAACACAAACCTGATAGCCTAGGATGGCTCTCCTTCACCCATCACGAAGAACAGGAACGTAGGCTAAAAAGCGTCACGAATAAGTGCCGAACCCCTCACCACGTGAGACAACTCGAAACGCACAAGTTCCTCCACGAAGAGAAGAAACTGCTTAACCCACCGAATTGGGTGGCCGAAAAGCGGGCCCTGGATCCTCTAAAAGAAGCCTCATGTCTAACTAACAAGTAGTAAATGAAGCGAGGAATAAAAATATAAGAACAAAACTTGTGGAAGCCTCGCCTCATCACAACAAGGTCATCCTGATAAAAGTTTTGCCAAACACCCACGGGACAACTCCTAGGGCGAGTGGGAAAATGTGTACACAGTCTAGCTAATCTATGATACTACCTTAACTTCAGCACTAGTATGTACAAATGAGCAAAAGACTCACAAGCCGGAGGTAGGAGACGAACGAAGCGAGGCTGTGCACACCTCTGTAACCCACGACGCCTAGGAGAAGAAGGACATATAAAGTCAGTGAAAATAGGCTAGCCTAAACAGATCAGATGCGGAAATACCCTGAGCCGACCAGGCCAAGTGGGATATCTCTATTGGTCTAACTGGTAAGGTGTCTGCCTCACAACCCAAGGGTTCTGTGTTCAAGCCCACACCAGGGCTTGATATTTTCGTGAGGCTATTTCCGCATCTAACGAAGTTTAGGTGTGCCGGTAAAATTGTTCAGATGGTTGAGAGTAAGATCGGAGCTCCATAAATCCTCTTTCGGGTATGGTGTAAAAAACAATTCCTACAGGACAAGGAAGAGGATAGGAGAGAACAGGGAGTGTAGTGAGAATTCGCTTGGGTTGGGTTGTGGAGTTGCCGGCCGCTCAAGCGAGTTGCCAACTGGGCAGTTAGTAGGTGCGTGTTGTGCATTGCTCAGTGAAGTTGACTCACCATTCCCGTTCATCTCTCTGGCGGAGTCTCGGTTGATTCGGCTCAGGCTTGTTCCTCTCTGTTCGTTCCTCTCTGTTCGGAGCTTTCGCTTCCCGGAAGGTGAAGTAGTGTAAAGTCAGTGAAAATAGGCTAGCCTAAACAGATTGGATGCGGAAATACCCTGAGCCGACCAGGCCAAGTGGGATATCTCTATTGGTTTAACTGGTAAGGTGTCTGCCTCACATCCCAAGGGTTCAGTGTTCAAGCCCACACCAGGGCTTGATATTTTCGGGAGGCTATTCCCGCATCTAACGAAGCTTAGGTGTGCTGGTAAAATTGTTCAGATGGTTGAGAGTAAGATCAGAGCTCCATAAATCCTCTTTCGGGTATGGTGTAAAAACCAATTCCTACAGACACAACAGCGATAAGAGCTGGGGAACGCGCAGAATAACAGCAGACGCATGAGAAGCACAACCTGCTAGATCATGTTTAATATTTTGTTTTATTATTTTACTTATTTGTTACTGTTTTTTTCAGTAGTGGTACTCACATCATTATACGGACGAGTCCGTGAGTGCAATTAGAGCGTTCGCTCACAAAGATTTGGCAATCTTGATATTTTACTCTCCTAAGCGGGTTGTTTGAACGGCGAGCCAAGAGTTCAAAGATTGGCCATAACTGTTGTAAGGCATATCATCAATGATGGAGGGGCCACTAATACATTATGGTTTTGCCTATAATAAAATACAGGGTGTCCCAAAAGTCCCTTTACACCACTGGTTCACAAACTGAGGGCCTTTCTACTATTTGTGTGACGATTTAAAGACCTTTTGCCCCATTTCTTTGTTGATATTAAGACTTTGTGTGCCATTTAGGTGTCGATTTTTCCTGGCAAGTGATCTCAAGCTTCTCCCAAGTTGAGGTAGTGGTACCAGAGGATAGAGGGGAAGTACCGAAGTAGCCAACCAGTAGAGGTAGTTCATGGGCAGAGAGGCTCATGGGGTCAGTAGGCTACAGGTTCGTGTGTTGCCTCCACTATACCAGGTACTTCATTTATTTGTCCAATGTAATATTTATATATTTGTCTGTATTCATCCATAGTCTCGTTCTATACTTCTCTATGTGTATCTGTAGTAACTAAATATATGTAATTGCTGAGGAAGAGCACAACATTTGCCTAACATAATAATATGGGGATGCAAATTATATAAAAATAGTACTGACTGCAATTTGTTTGTAAGAGATATTTAATAAACATTCAAGTGACTCATCTCATTATTTTCTACCTTAGGAATTTGTACTGCTTGTATGAATTCATAGTACGCAAAGAATGTTTAAAAATCACCTTTACATATTACAATAATGACATTTTTACTGCCACCAATGTTTTACAATCAAATAGTGTATGGAACCATTAAGAAGGAAGCTATATGAAGAAGGGGTAATGACTGTAAACAGTTTGGGAACCACTGCACCAAACATACCCAAACAAGCTCAGTCTATCTCCACTTATAAACTTCATCATTATACCTAAACCTGGTCTGCCCCTGAGTTTGAGGTCACACGGCCCACACTACAAATCCCATTTCCACATTAATTTCAATACATCAAGTTTCTGGTCCTTATTATTCTATATTACCAACGTTTCACTGATACATAGAATAACACGTCTTAGGTAGCTTGCAGATACTGAAATTCCCTATAATTATAATAATTATATGGACCTCCTAAACATTCTCACCCTGTACCCACTTTTTTTCCTATATGCATGAAGGAGACAAAATGTAAAGCTGTCTGCAACAAGGGGTCCCCCCCCCCCCCCAAGATTGAAAGAGCGACAGAGAGCCAAAATTAAGGTACGTTAATAGAGGTAATGTAGGTGTGTTGGAAAGAAGTGATACGCTTGTTAATTATAGTGAAATGTATAGGTGTTTGTGAGAGTTAGCTGGATAACTCTCCGTGTAGGTGGGACAAATAGAAACAGTGGGGGAAGCCATGGAAATGAAAAAGGAGTTCCAGCAACTCTTTATCATATGCCTTTGTGACCTCCCCTGAGTACTGCCCTGCTCGATTGGTGCCTACAATCTCCTCACAACACCTACTTCTGCGCCTCCATCCATGCATATCAAGGACACAGACTTCATAAGCAAAATCAAAACCTACATCTCGCAGTTTATCTTACACAACCAAAGTCTATGGGTTATAATTAGGCCAGAAATCTTGACCACTAACCTCTTTACCTAAAGCAGAAATGCAGTAATCAAGTTAACATTTCTACCATTTGGGAAGAATCAGACAGGGAATAAGTGTGGAAATTTACATACCATTTGCTCTAGCCTTCACTGAAATACAGAAATTGGAGATCAAGATTTTTTGGCCTAAGTATAATTAATATATTACAGTCTGGTGCCACCTGGCTGCCAACAGGCTCTGCAATGGAAGCCTGCATCCACTCAAAGTATATCTCTATTAACTAAGTACTCTTCCACGCATTCATAGACCACAAACACTCTTCTTATAGACATCACATGCCTATTGCTCACTCTCTAGAACAACGACCCCAACCGCTTCACTGACTATCACCTCTATGGTTCTGGCCTCAGATAACGAAGACATTTTTCCTATGATCTCACTCATTCCAAAGAGGAAATTGGTGGCTGGGGTTTTACGTTTAGGTATAATTGCTAGATTGTTTATTATCTTTGAGTCACTTTTGCTTAGTGCTAATATTGCTGCTTCCATTTGCTAAGTAACATCTGCAACTATATTTGTGGATACCCTTTAGGAAAGTTTACTTTCTTCTTGAGCTGCAAAGCATAAGCCAGCCAGCTGTCACACTTCTTCCAGACAGGCCCCCAGCTCCTGGACCACTGTGAAGGAAGATTGTGCTGAGTCTCGCTGAGTCAGGTACTGCTGAAGGAGATTCGTGTGCTTATTTCTCTTTCTGATCACTCGTATTTTCACGTTGTCAAGTCTCATTCCCTGTAGTAGGCTTTTCACATCTCGTCCTGTTTTTTTAGTTATAATCTTCAGGTTCGTCTTTGACATTTGCTATTAGTTCTCGAAATTCTAACTTATCCTTTACTTGTAATTCATATTTTTCACTCATTTTCTTTCATTGTCAACGGGCAGTTTGTTTCATCAATTGACAATGTTGTTTTGGAACTTTGCATTCCACTTGAACTCCATTGAACTCCACTTTGCATTATTACATTTCTATCGAAATCGGAGGTTTTGATAAAACTTGGACACAGTTCCCACTTTGAGTGGCTGAAACATCTGCAGGTCCAGAATTGTGCAGTCCACTTTTTTACATGGCATCAGAGACACTCAATTTGTCTTCTACATCAACAAAGATCTTAAAGGGTCACCATAAGGCCAAGCACAGCAACGACCTCGTCAGTAAACAAAACACAGTACTTCCTCATAAAGCTGGTCAGGTCAGAAACAGGAAGATGTGGCATACAGGAGAGAACAGACGCCAATGTTATCCCCGTAGCTGCACAGTTTGTTGATGATACTTCAGGCCAAGATTCCTCTGCAGGCTGGAAGTGGTGCGACCCCAGCAGGAAGATCCCCTTTGATACTGCTTGCTTCAGAAGGTGGCACCCTTCATCACCAAACTCCTTCAGATCTGGCGTTAGGGAATACAATTTTCCAAGATCTTTGCAATTCAAGTACACAACTTGTTCCACTCTTGCAGCTTGTTCTTTATTCCCACACTTCTTTATACATTCGCTTGGTTCTGTCTTGGGGAAGATTAGGTATGATTTTAAGTTTCAACATAATCTCCTAATGTTCTCTGCATCAAAGCCTTCATCTGGCCTGCTGTAGCTCTCTATTTGTGGCATCTTTGTCACCTGGATATTTGTCATTTCCAAAATGCACATCTTCCCTGGTTAGTATAGCACTATTACAGCTTGAATATTTGTTGTTGGTCAACACATCATGATTTATATACGAAGACATTAGAAATTCGTGATTTGGGTAAACTACAGTCATAGGAGTTCTTGAGGCTGCTGAAGCAAGTCTTGGAGAGTGTGCCGATAACATCAAGCATGTCTTTTTTAACTGACTTATTTTCTGAGGGTCTGATCGTGAGTTATTTTCAACCATTTTAGATGAAATACATGTAGATAAAGATTGCTCATCTAAATCATTATCTGTCATGGGAACCTGTGGAGAACAAGTGGAAAACGAAGAGAAAAAAGCAGAAAGGGTAAGTTTTGATTTTTTTTCCTGATCTTGCTTGGCTTCACTATTGTTTCTTTGTCCATCAGGGGATGATGAACTGGTTTCTAACTCTTCTGTTTTGGCAATACTAAATCCGTTCTCTGTTGGGTGTGCTTGAACAGGGAGAGACTTAGTGTGGGAATATGAATGCCTTGGAGTAAATACAGACTGTGATAGAATTTTGGTACTTGTGGTAATATCTATGTGCTCAGTGGTGGATGATGGACAATTACCGAAGTTGGTAGATTCTGATGGGATATCAAGGCTGGTTTTGATAGGAAGCTTATCTTCTGTGGCTAGCTCAGGTTCACATTTAAAAGGTTCATATAGATGATACTCATTCTTTGATTCATTTTCAGAAAAGTCAAATAATTTGTGTTCAGTTTTGTGTTCAGATAACAAGGCACAGTTTTCTATATTCTCATTCATTCCAAACTCGATAGCAATGTCACGAGTTTCATTTTTTGGAGCTATTGCTGAATACTCAAATATTTCTGAGTCATATTTGTTTGGTTCTAATTCTGATGTTTCCATTTGCAAAGTGTCTTCTGCAATTGGATTTATGGGTGCTCTTGGGGAGGGCTCACTTCCTTCTTGAGCTGCAAAGCATGAGTGAGCCAGCTGTCGAACCTCTACCAGACAGGCCCCCAGCTCCTGAACCACTGTGAACGGAGATCGTGCTGGATCACTCCGAGTTAGATACTGCTGAAGGAGATTCATGTACTGTTCTCTCTTCCTGGCTGCTCGTATCTTTAAGTTGTCAAGTCTAATATTCTGTAGTGGGTACTCCACATCTTGTCCTTGTGTTGTTGACTTATAATCTTCAGGTTCATCTTTGACATTTGCTATCTGTTCCTCAAATTCCAACTCATCCTTTACTTCTACGTCTTCTTCTGCCCAATCATTTTCTTTTTTCATCAAATGGCAGTTCTCTTCCTTAACTTCTCTTGTCAATGTTGCTTTGGAAAGCTCTCCACTTTGCATTTCTACTTTCCTGCAAATATCCGAGGTATTGATGGATCGTTCTTGGAAACTGTTCCCATTTTGAGTGGCTGAAACATCTGTAAATTCAGTATTGTGCAATCTACTTTTTTCCATGGCATCAGAGATACTCAAATTGTCTTCTACATCAACACTAAGATCATAAAGGGCCACCATAAGGCCAAGCACAACAACGACCTCGTCAGTAAACAAAACACAGTACTTCCTCATAAAGCTGGTCAGGTCAGAAGCAGGAAGATGTGGCATGCAGGAGAGAACAGACGCCAATGTTATCCCCGTAGTTGCACAGTTTGTTGATGATACTTCAGGCCAAGATTCCTCTGCAGGCTGGAAGTAGTGCGCTCCCAGTAAGAAGATCCCCTTTGATACTGCTTGCTTCAGAAGGTGGCACCCTTCATCACCAAATTTCCTCAGATCTGGAGTTAGGGAGTAAAATTTCCCAAGACCTTTGCAAGTCAAGTACACCAGTTTTTCCAGTGTTGCTGCTTCTTCTTCAGCTTCACTATTCTCACACTTCTCTACATACTCACTCGGTTCAGACTTGGGGAAGGTTAGACAAGACTTTAAGGTTTGACAAAAACTCTTAATGTTTTCTGCCTTTAACGCTCCATCTGGCATGCTATAACCATCTCTGCTTGTTACGTTGTTGCTGCATGGATATTTGCCTGTTGTAAAATGCACACCATCCCAGCTTGGTTCTTCCCTGCCATATTTCGGTGTACTATCACTGCTTCTGATACGAGAGACATGCCAACTGTTGTTATTATAGCGATCTCCAATGCTTCCATACACACTCGTGTCTAACCCTACTCTGTCAGTGTTGTTAGAAACATAACTGTTACTATAATTTCTTTCAGTACTACCACGGCCACACCATTCATTCTTATTGTTATCCATATTATCATAAGCCAAATGGCCATCTTCCTCCTTTATATTTTTAACTCTTAGTATATGTTGGTTAACTATTTCAGCTTGTCTCATTGAATCACTCTGATTGCCAACTCTGATTTGCTTCACACCTGTTGTTACTTGTTGATGCACTAATCTTTTTATTAATTTGGGATCAACAACTCGTCTTCCAGGGAGAATTGGAACAACAGATTTCACAGCATATGGTCTATTACTAATATTACTTCCAACCCCTCTAACAATACTTCCAAGCTGATTTGAGTAACTGTGTGCACGATTTATTCTTAGTATTCGTTGTCCTTCTTTAAGTATACCTCGTTCCGACAAATATCTTTCGGCATATTGGTCCTGTTTAAGCAAGGAGCTTTGACAATAATTTACCCTACTCTGCTGTCCAAGACTACTCTGGCGTATGCCTAGAGGGTCCTTTAACATCAAGTTTCGGTCATCTAGCCTCTCTTGGGGATTCTGCGACATACACTTTTCTCCATTTGAATCTCGTTGCCAGTCCTGTGAGATATGAGTGCCTTGGTGTGTGTAGTGGTTGTGTGTTTGTGTGTTGCTATTAGCTTGGGAAGAGTCCTGGTGTGATGTCCTGAATATGTTTGCCTGCTGAGTGCGTCGCTGAATTCTCCGCTGCATGAGGGCCTTCCTTTCATCCTCCGGCATGACCAACAATGCACTCATCCCGGCTCGCTCACACGCAGAGTACCTATAAAAAATCATGTATCAAGAAACATAATATCTTACAGAATTATGTGGTTGGTAACTTTAACTTTAAATGTTGAGATAACTTGGAAAAGTTGACAGAATGAATACCAACACCATATGAGGAGGAGCTCTTTATTGACAACATTTCGCAGATAGCTTCTTCAGGTCACCTGAAGAAGCTATCTGCGAAACTTTGTCAATAAAGTGCTCCTCCTCATATGGTGTTTAACTTTAAGGTTAAAGCTATAGCACTATTTCAACACCCCTGTACCCATGTCAGGTTATCATTGAGTTTACATCTTTGTAGCAAACAACTAATGAAACTAAATGTATAGGATGCAGCACTACCTTTATAATAAACACATTGTGTTTGCTGCCTCACCTGTACTGTTATTATAACTCACCAACACTCTCTACAGCTCCTGGAGGCAGGAGGTGAGGATGAGGACAATTGACAGGGAGTTGGGCGGGACAGGCGGAGGTGAGGGTGAGAACAGAAGATAGAGAGAGAGAGAGAGGGTGAGGACGCGTGACAGAGAGGGCGGCAGAAACTAACTTACCGACATGCCCTACAGCTTCTGGAGGCGGGGGTGAGGGTGCAGGGAGATGAGGAGGATCGATGACAGAGGAATGTTCGCCACATCCCGGTCTGTACACTGCGGCGGAAGAAGGACTTGCAGGACTCACAGCTCACACCGCCAAAGTGTATCCCTCGAGCGGCCGCTCCACACACACCACAAGCCTAAAGGATATTAGAAAAGCAACATGAGGCAATTTTATTAAGTTCACGAAAGAGTTGTGGGAGTCAAAATGTAAGTTAAGTTAAATTATACTTCTTTAAATTCTATAGAGCCTTTTGAAGTGGAATAACATCGTCTGATAGGACTCAGAGTGCAATGAACTGACGCTATCGTATACTAAACTAATAAAGATGACCAGCGATAAACTGAACACCCATGCCCACATTGTAATTATTGTCATAATTTTCTTGCTAAAAAAGACTACATCAAAGCCACCACTGCAATCAATTCACCACCTACCCTAGACATCAGCACAAAACGCATCATAACCAACTATACTGTCTTAATATTACCAGAAACATGACACAGGAAAAAAATACTCTATGATATCTCTTAATGAATGGATACTGGTGATTTATATGGCAAGTGGGGCCTTAAACCATTTCACCGCGGAGGGGCAATTTTCGTTGAATCTTTGTTAAAAATAGATTATATGCAACTTCGAAAGAAACTCTGGGAATCAAAGGAGTATAAACTATCTTAATGAATCTCTTCACTGCCACAGGTCCCTTGTAACCCTTTCGCTGTGGTTAATGTCCCAGTACGTTTTGGTATTACTAGATGGCTTAAGGGGGGATGGATGTATTTATTTGCTCATTTATGTATCATTTTATTATTTTTTTCAGTTTCCTCCCTAGACCTCCATTCAAACTTTCAAAAAATCCATTACATCCCCCTTCTACATTAATTTGTACATTTTTCAGTAGAAAAACTGTCCCGGCATTCTTCCCAAATTACAAGCTTACTATCGTTCGCCAGGAAAAAAATTGACACCTAAATAGCACGAAAGCTCTTAATATTGACAACAAAATGAGGCGAAAGGTCTTAAAATCGACAAACTAATGGGGCAAGCATTTACACATCTGAAAACTAATGGGGATAAACATGAGGGAGAAGGGGATCTAGAAAAACGACCCATCTCCCCTCAAGTAGTACCAGGCCGCTGTGCTTGTTGTCAGGTAGAAGATAAGCTTCTAGCTTTCACTCCCATTGTCATATCAGCATGCCAGAGTCCTTGGTTGTGAGAGGGTGTGTGTCCAAGCAAGTGGTGATTTGGAAGCTGAAATTTAGTCAAGAACAGGTCTACTGCCAGGTGGATTTGTGACAGCTATGTACACTCGGATACCATAGTCTCCAGCCATCTCATACAAATTTGTGGACTTCACCTGTTTCTAACTATGGAAGTATATCTCTGGAAAGGAATTTATGAATATAATTCTATATAAATCAACTACAAAAATATGTGTACCATATTTTGAAAAGCAAGTTCTATCCAAAAATCAATCCAGAGAGTTATAATAGCATAAAGAAAAACATAAGGGGGTTCACAAATTAAAACCTAATATTTAGTAGTGGCCCCGGAATCATTGACGATATGCCTAATATAGTAAGGCACCCTTTCAAGCCCTTGCGATAGCTGTTTGAAACACCCGCCGCAGAGAGAGAGAGAGGAACCACATCGTAAGTGTACGCTTATTCTCTTACGGAATCGTCTTTATGATTGGGTATTCACTACGAAAAAACTTTGTAACAAATAAAATAAAATAAAAATATAGAAATACTATAAACCAAGCTTCCCATAAAACAACTTGTGGATGTTTTCCCGTGCGGAGTAATCTCCGTGAGGCGCTACTCTTTGTAGCGTCATTCCGCCTTCAATGATATATCAAGACTCATTCAAAACATCCACGAATGGGAAGGGGATGGACGGGAAGGCCCTACATCGTCAATGATTCCGGGGCCACTACTAAATATTAGGTTTTCATTTCTTCCCTCCGGGAATCAAACCTATAATTTATTAGTGGCCCCTCCATCATTGACGATATGCCTGATATCTCAAGACTGGAGGGGGACATTCGTGACAATATCTAAACCACTAACAAATCCAACATAGGTTGAAAATCACGTCCAATATAGCAATCTAATAGACATTTTGTGTATACAAAATATTGAAAAAATGGTAAAGGAGTTGCAGGTAGCGTACTTTGAAGAAGGCCTGCATGTACATAACCCCGCAGGTCCATGTAACGATTGACCCGAAATGTGTGAACATATTCAAAATCAAAACTAAAGCTTATGAAAAATAATTTACAATAATATATAATCCTAACTCATGACCCATAGACTAGAGTAATAGCATATGCCTGCGTAACACCATCATTTTGGTTATAAAAAAAACATAAAAATAACAGAATGTGTGCACTTTGAAGACACAAATCACACGTTGTCTCTGAATATCTAACTCGTGACTTTTGCCCAGTCCTAGAGTAGAGTTAAGTAGATGCATATCCCAACATATGCGGTACGTATCCAAAAGATAAGAATAAAAAAAGATTCCTGATGCCTTGCCATTTGCTAAGGAACTTAAGATCACTGCAGATCGTCGGAAGTATATGTCTCTGTCTGTAACATACCATAGACGACACATCATCTCCCTGGACTGTCCATTCAGTCCTAAAAACCAGCAAATAATTTGTTTACTTTTGCTTGCACCCGTTGCTTGCCCATTTTCCACCTGTCCGGCGGGGTTGAGGGTCTTGGTGTTCCCGTACCCCCCCCCCCCCCTCCCCCACCCCCTCTAAAACTGAACCCAACAAAACTGTTACTATATAGGCCTATCTGCGGACCGAGGAACAAAAAGGGGAGGAGCCTCAGATTGTTGTATCGTGATTCTTCAGATTCAAGATTGAATCAGTTGGAAGCGCAATAGTAACCACGAAAAAGAATGTGAACGATCCTGAATCTTCAGTCCGATCAGATTCCTCTATTCCTATAACAACAAATTACCAGCATGACTGACAAAGAGAAATCTAGTCTACAAAGGGTCTTACCCTGGACTGACTAATTCCGAGCTTAGTTAGCCACCGAACGCCGGCTACTAACATACGTCATCAACTGGGGACCTCCCCTATGACTCGAGCAACACCAGGATTAAGTGACATAAGGTGTGCCACTCTGTGGGTGTAGGGTAAGGCCGGGGTGGAGGAGACTGAGTTACGGTTATTCCATCGTTTAAGGCTCAATGCCGGGATATAGTGAAACCCAGCGGGCCAACACCATAGAATTGTAGACGAGCAACGTTTCCGTTAACGCCGAGATATACAGTAGATACAAGCGGTGATCCAACCCTGAGGGGACGTCCAACGTAGACATTTTTTAAAAGATCAACACTGAATTCCTTTAGAGTCATAGACCAAAACTGACTGCTTGAGCCTCCAAACCAATGATTGAAACTGCTCTAGCCTTGGAGACGTCCGGCAGATAAGATCGTCCGAAGATAACCGGTTAGCCGAGTGGCTAACCAAAAAATCTTCCGAACCCTCTACCAGCACATCTAGATCTTTTTTGACCCTCTAGTCTAAGTGCAAGATGCTGCATGCCGAGTGGATCTAGAAGAACTATCTATGTCCATGTGGCTGTGGCACCAATAGCTTGAAGGTCTACGAAGGGAAAAAATAGGAACTCGGTTACCTTGAAGTGAACACCTGTGGTGTAGAACGAAAGATCCTGAACCCGGGTTCGAATAACTTTAAAACACACGTTTCTGAAGCCTTGGTATTAAACCTACCATAGGCTGAGGAAAAGATCGTGTCAGAGAAAAACCGTGTTGCAGGTTCAACCCTAGAGCGTTTGGTACGTGGTGGAGCAATTACAGACTTGTTACGAGTGTTCTGCTATAAATAGCGGTAGCCGCTCGTCTACCTCCAACTTTTTCTTTCTGAAACGGCACCCTGTCCGATCATAACGGGCGGTGGATCCAGTGAAGTAAGCTTACTGGAGGCATGGTATCTCTAGTTGTGTTATCCTCATGAGCCAGACGGTGAGGTACCCCATTCTTGTAATCCATTGGTTTTAATCAAGGTAGAACAAATCCTGCAGGTGGGGAGATTGTAGGCACCAATCGATCAGGGCTAGACCCAGGTGAGGTTATAGGCATGTGATAAAGAGTCGCTGGAACTCCTGTTTCATTTGCTTGGCCTCTCTTACTGATTTTCTTTGTGCCTCATTTACACTGAGAGCAATCCAGCTAGCTCTCACAAACACCTCCTCCTCCTATCCACTTCACTACACTAAACATGCACACCACACTTCATTCCTCCACACCAAAATAAAAAAAACACAAAATGATGAATTTTAGCCCAGCCTCGGAGTCCCCAGGGGGGGGGGGGGGGCATAAATGCCCCCTCACCCGACCGACCATCCCCTGACGACCCCACACAATTACCTGGACCTCGGCCTGTTACTCTTTCTATTAATTTCTGCAACATTCGCGGACTTTCCTCTAACTTTCACTCTGTTGAGCACCATCTCTCCTCCTACAAACCTGATCTTCTCTTCCTCACCGAAACCCAGGTGTCTGTAGCAACATCTAGCAACCCCTTCTCTGTATCCTCCTACTTTCTCTATCCTAGTTTCAAAGCCAAAGGCGGATGTTGTGCATATGTGCACAACAAACTCACTTGCTCTCGTGTTCCCGATTTCGACTCCTCTGAATTCTCAACTTTATGGCTCAAACTTTCCTATCATTCTCTTACTAAACATTTCTGTGCTGTCTATCTTTCCCCTAACTCTACCAACTTTCCTAAATTCTTTGACTATCTAAACTCTACAGTGGAACACATTCTATCCATTTCTCCTTTCTCAGAAATCTCCATCTTAGGAGATTTCAACGTTCACCACCGCCAATGGCTCTCCTCTCACACTACTGATCCACCTGGTGAACAAGCCTACGTCTTTTCTATCCTAAATGACCTAGAGCAGTTAGTTCAGCAACCCACCCGTATCCCGGACCGCATCGGAGATCGGCCCAACATTCTTGACCTGTTTCTAACTTCTAACCCTTCTTCTTATACTGTCGATCTTTTCTCTCCTTTGGGCTCCTCCGACCATAAACTTATCTCTGTCACCTGTCCTATCTCTCCAGTACAGCCACCCGATCCTCCTAGCCGGCGGCGCTTGTGGCACTTTGGCGCTGCCGACTGGGAGGCTCTTCGGCAGTACTTCTTTGATTTCCCATGGAATGATTTCTGCTTCCATGGCCGAGGACCCTCGGAGAGTGCTGAACGCATTACTGAGGTAATCCTATCGGGCATGGAAGTATACATTCCATTCTCTTTCTCTCAGACTAATGCTAAAAAATCTTGGTTTACTCACGCCTGTTCTACTGCTGTCCGCAATAAGGAGGAAGCATTCAAACGGTACCGACGCCTTAAAACTCAAGACTCTCATTCTTCATATGTTTCTGCCCGGAATCAAGCCAAATCTGTTCTTCGACTTGCCAAACACTCTTTCATCAATAATAAATGCACTGAACTATCCAACTCTAGCTCTTCCCAAGCTTTCTGGCATCTAGCCAAAAACCTCTCCAACAATTTCTCTTCCTCGTCTTTCCCTCCCCTTTCCCACTCTGATGGCACAACCATCACTTCTTCCTCTGACAAAGCTAAACTCTTCGCTCAAACTTTTGCTAGAAACTCCACCTTGGATGATTCCGGTGCTATTCCTCCCTCTCCGCCCTCCTCTCTCTTACTTATGCCTAATATCCTAATCTCTTCTAAAGATGTACTTTCTACCCTCTCTGGGCTTAACACTAATAAGGCGTACGGTCCGGACGGTGTTCCTCCTGTTGTTCTCAAAAACTGTGCTTCCGTGCTGACTCCCTGCCTAGGCAAACTCTTTCGTCTCTGTCTATCCTCTAACGTCTTCCCTTCATGCTGGAAGTTTGCTCACATTCAACCTGTCCCAAAGAAGGGTGACCGCTCTCAACCCTCCAACTATCGTCCAATTGCTCTTATCTCTTGTCTTTCTAAAGTTTTTGAAACTATTCTTGCTTCCAAATTTCTTAAGCATTTCTCTTCTCATAATCTGCTCTCAGATCGCCAGTATGGCTTCCTTAAGGGTCGCTCTACTGGTGATCTTCTTTCATATCTTACTAACTCTTGGTCATCCTCCTTTCGGGACTTCGGTGAGACTTTTTCTATTGCACTAGACATATCGAAAGCCTTCGATAGAGTCTGGCATAAATCTTTAATTTCTAAGCTACCCTCCTTCGGTTTCTATCCCTCCATCTGTGCCTTTGTCTCTAATTTCCTTTCCGGCCGTTCCATAGCTGCGGTTGTGGACGGCCATTGTTCACTTCCTCACCCTATAAACTCCGGTGTTCCTCAGGGCTCTGTCCTATCTCCTATTCTCTTTCTAATTTTTATAAATGATCTCCTTAACTGTACCTTAATTCCCATCCATTCATACGCAGACGACTCAACCATACACTACTCCATTAGTTTTTCTGAACGCCCCAGCCAGCAATCCCTCAACGACAAACGTAATGAAGCCATAGAACTCTTAAATTCTGATCTAAATACTATTTCCAATTGGGGCAGAGAAAACCTTGTTAACTTTAATGCTTCCAAAACCCAATTTCTCCATCTATCTACCCGTCAGGATCTCCCAGCGGTCTATCCCTTATTCTTCAACAATACAAAAATCAACCCTTCATCTTCTCTCAATATTCTTGGTGTCTCTTTTTCTTCTGCTCTCATTTGGAGGGACCATATTACCAGTCTTGCTAAGGCAGCCTCCCAGAAGCTGGGTGTGTTCAACCGCCTTAGGGGGTTCTTTTCCCCTGCACAGCTTCTTGCTCTGTACAGGGGCATAGTGCGCCCTTGTATTGAGTATTGTTCACATGTGTGGGGAGGTTCCTCTCACACCGCTCTCCTAGACAAAGTTGAAAGTGTTACGGCTGGATCGGCAATACATATTCGGGATTCTTGATCGTAGGACAGAAATGGCTTATGTGACAACGACACGCTCGATTCCAGTCCCAAATACTATATGCTCCAGACAACAAAAGCACCAACGCCCTACAGAGTTATCGTCTATGGTAACGAGGTACCTTAACTCGGCGAAAGTGTACAACAGGGGTAGGCTATGAGGCTAAACTCCCTCAGACATTTATAGGTTACGTTATTACTAAAGAAATGCAATACTCAAGAAACTACGTTAATATTAAGCCTCTAATAATGTAGAATAGAAGCAGGCTAAAGGTATGACAGTGAAATGCTAAATGACAAATGTACACGCCTACTTGAAAGCGCGTGCACTAGAATAAC